>LPNX010623263.1:170708-208403 GCA_001517045.1 Pseudotsuga menziesii | reverse complement strand
TATATATAGTAAAGATTAATTAGTTTAAGTCAATGCATAAATAATAAATGGGCATAGTATATTTAATCATTAAAAGTAATTTCAATACTACATATTATAGTAAATGTATGCTTAGAAAAATATAAGAAGAGCATAGATATTTTATCTTAGTTATTTTTTAGATGTAAAAATACTCTTTTACATGTAATTACATTTAATTTGACAATAAGTATTTCCTAATATATCATGAAAATAAATGTTTAAGAGACCTTCAAATGGCCCTTTTCCAACAAAAGAAATCTATTTAAGGCAATACATTTTATGTGTAAAAAGGTCATGCCAAACCAACCAAGAAAAAATGACTATTATGTTTGGATGTCTCCTTTAGAAAAGTAAAAAACAGGGACTACCTCTTTCTCAAACCAAGAAAAACAAACTATAACCTATTTATGAAGAACACGTTATGACAATTTTTTTACTCCATGAGTAAAAGAATAACAAGGTTAGTTGATAGATTTAGAGAAGAGAACAATTTTTTCATCCTCATTTGTGCATTTTTTTTGCTTAATGATAAAAAAATCTATCTTTCAAGGTTGGTAGGAATAATGAGTGCTGATGAGGTGGTCACATGCGATGTGTATCAATGAATTATCAATTTCAATGTAGCAAAGAGGAATGCTCATGAGGTGGTCACATGCAATGTTGATCAATGGATTATTGAAAGTGTTGAAGGGAGTGACGTGAAGGTTATTCCTGTTGTGTCTCATTCAATACAGACAGCTAGTGAAACAAATGGTACAGTGAAGAAATTGAATGGGAACCAGAGTGGACGAGACTATAATACCAAAGATGAAGTGGTTTTGAAGGGTAGCATAGGAAACCCTCACTATGGAAGAAAAAAAATGGCACCATAAAGGAACCAAGTGGGAACTAGAGTGGATGAGACTACAAGATCAAAGACGAAGTGGTTCTGATGGGTAGCGCTGGAAACCCTCACTATTTTCACATTCCAATGCAAGATATTTTAACAAAGATTCCTTTATTGTGAATATATATTTTTTGGGTTAATTTGAGTGGGAACCAGAGTGGACGTGATGGATTCGGAGTAGTGGGCTTGTGAGATGACCATTTTTTTATGCACATTGTTTTCTACGGAACTAAAAATGTTTAGAAAAAACAGGGCATCTTGGCCATTTTAGAGGAGAATTGTGTGTACTGTGTATGCAGAATACGAGGAGAAAGGGAAATCCCTATAGGGTTATGGTGTGGCATGATAAAGATAAAAAAAAGTTCACGCATCAAGTTCAAACAGGAGAAGAAAAGCACGTTTCAAGCATGTCACTTGGAAGTCACAGAGAGGCCACAAAACAAGTTTAGTAGGCCTAAACAAAGGGACGTATAAGACGCCTACAAGGAGGAGTCAAAGCCAACCTTAAAATGGGACCACAAAGAAGGTAAGGAGGCCTATAAAAAACCATGCATAAGCATCCTACAAACATGAGGAAAAAAACAACATTAAAAGCATCCCAGGGCTTCTAGAAGTCAACCAAAGTAGGTGAAGGACACAAAGGACACATGTCAACAAAGTAGGAGGAGTATAGGAGGACACGCGCAGAAGGCATATTGGTGGAAGAGACGACGAGTGCTACAATGTTCTTAACAAAGACTCTAGGGGAAAAACGCATGTAGGTGTAACAAAGTTTCAACAAAAAAAGTTGTTTTTGGACATTGATCCATGTGAAATTCAGGGAAAAGTTTCAGCAAAAAAAGGGAAAAACCATTTGTAATACTCAGAGTAGTTCCTTGATCAGATTATCTAGCATCTAGATTCTATGTCATGGTAGAAATTTGGAAGTAGAGAATGTTCAATTCATTATAGAAAAATCCATATAAAATAATATCATTGTCCAATAATGTTGGAAGTTGGGCAATCTATTTGGTCAGAAGATGTTTTGTAGACGTTGAGCAGGAACCTAGATGTAGTTATGTTATTAAGTATGTAAATTTAGAAAAATCAATTTCAAAGTACATATATTATTTACATGGGAATCATTGTCTAGGTTTGTCCTGTCCAAATAGGAAGCAACCCCCAAATAGACTACATCAACCCTTTATCAGTTCAAGCAAAGGTAAAAAAATGTTCAAAGGAGTGACGCACAACTTATGAATGTTCTGACCTCCCTAGACTGGAGAGTGGTTGTGTATTCCATCTAGGGTTGGGGAGTGGCATGACCAAGCTCAGCAAGTGAAAACATCAAGTTCGAATAGGACAAGAATGACATGTTTCAAGTTTGGAAACCAACAAGAGGTAACAACTATGTATGGGAAGCTAAAGGAGGCCATAGCCTCAGCCATCGACCAAACAATGAAGGTCATATCAACCACGTCTCAGCCCTTGGAGGGATGAAATAGGTTAGGGCCCAGCCCTATAAGGAATACATAGTCACTGGTTAGTCACGAATAGGCCACAAATCAATTTTAGTAGGTCCAGGGAAATTCATGTATAATAATCCTACAAACAAGAGGCAAAAGTGATTTCCTACTAATAATCTTTTATCTCCTCTCAATTTCATGTACTCCACTACATAAAAGAAATTCTTTTCTTGGAGGTGGAGCTATCCATTTTGGTCATGTAAATATAACGAAATCGATTGCCAAAAAAAATGACAATGGCAATGGCAATGGATATGGTGCATCCCAGAGGTTACAATTCTTTCTACAAGTGGCTAACCGAGCCCAACTTTGGTAGGATATGGCTATTATTAGTGCATGTAGTAATGGTTTCTCGAATTTAATTAATTTTAAAAAATAATAACCTAATTATTATTAAGTATGCAAATTCATAAAAGTAATTTCAATGTACATATAGTATTTACATGGAAATCATAGTCTAGGTTTGTCCTATCCAAATAGGAAGTAACCCACAAATAGACTACATCCAACCTTTATCGGTTCAAGCTAAGGTCAAGAAATGTGGAAAGGAGTGATGCACAACTTATGAATGTTTTGACCTCCCTAGACTAGAGAGTGGTTTTGTATTGTTAGTATTATTAATCCTCCCTTGACCATACTTTCTATTAGATTAATTTTTCCTAGCTTAGGAACCTTAATTAATTAATTGGGTCCACTTGGCCTAATGGGGCCACATGTACTTGTCACTGGAGTGTGGGGAACACTACTAGAGGTTAACTACCACTTACTGCATGTGCATGCATAAGTTTGGGCCCCTCTTAGACCAATCCCTACATTTTAGGAGCCACTAGGACTCTTGACATGAACCTACTTCAGTTAGTTGGAGTTAGTACTAGTTAGTCTCAGTTAGCCCTCAATTACTTTCAGCTAGTTCTCAAACAGTTAGCTAGTGCATGTCTTGCATGGATAATGCATGGATGCATGTGGAGTAGGTGCCTTTGCCCACCTAACACACTCAGTTGCACTGAGTTATCTAGTTGTCACTGTTTGTTTGAGTTGTTGGACATTTGGGAGTTGATTTGTTGGACTCCGATATTGATTGAAAGACCATGAGTTAGAGATTCAATTAGCTACACTCATATCCACTTGGGAAATTTGAATTCATACCCCATGCATTCGAATTATTTCCTATGTAAACTATTGTAACATTGAATATTATTATTATGAATGATACTGTAAATTCCTGAGCAATACTTGTCTGATTCCTATGTGGTTTGTTTTGTTCAGTTTGTATCTTCATTCTCCATCTATTTTATGCAAGCATTATTAGAACTATATGCTTGAATATATAAATGGAATTCAAACTCTAATATGATATCAGAGCCTTCTCAGGAATGTTTCATGCTTGTTTCTCCCCATCGAACATAAGAAGTAGCTGGGTTTCCACAGAAGTCCCCTATGCAAATTTGCTAGCTTTGGATTTATTCAGAGCAATGGAGAGGGCATGACAGACCCTGAAAACATTTTTATGCCGGGAGGAAAAGAATGATTCTAATAGTTCATATTTTTTAGTGTGTTATTGTAGTGAAATTGTTAGGTGCTACATAGCTTGTGAGAAGTATTTGTAGTCTTCCAACCAGAGCAATTATGAGTTCTCAAACTCCTGAACCATGGATCGTCACAACTTCCAATTATTTTGATTGGAGGATTGATATGCAGCTGGACCTGCGCAAGCATGGCTACCACAAGATGATACATGGATGGGAGCCTAAGCCTCATCAGTTGATAGAACAGAACAAGTTTCTGAACCGCTGTGATGAAGCATTTGGGTACTTATGTACTTATATATCCATAGATCTCCTCTTCCACCTAGAAGGCTTGAGGACTCCTATATAATCCTGGGAGAAGCTTGATATCTTGTTTAACGAACTAGATGAGATTTGGGGATACATTCTGGAGAATGAGTTGGTATCTTTACATTCCAGCAGTTTCGAGACTATTGAGCAATTATTTACTAAATTCAAGTCTCTGGTACTTCAATGTAGACAGTACGTAATAGAGTGGAAGGATGAGCAGAATGTCCTTTCCATACTCAAAAAACTAGGCCCTTGGTATTTTGTATTTGTTTCCATATTCCATTCCAAGTGGAAAAGCTTTCCTGATTGGAAAATTCCTTCATTAGATTATTTTTTTGAGTCCTTAATCAAGGAGCAAGACAAGTTGATTTGAATGGGAGTCATCAAGACCTTCGAAGATCAAGCTTTCCTAGTTATTGAATTTTCCAAAGCACAAGCAAAGGTGAAATCAAAAAGAAGGATCAAAAGGTAGTTGATTTGATGCCTAAAAAAAATCAACAAACTTGCGAAGGAGCCTCTGGCTCTAAGAAGAAAAAGAAAAAGTGTCCCTACTCTATGAGGGGTTTTCATCCAAAAGACTCATGCATGAAGACAACCCTCGAACAGATGACATATCTATGTGTATAGAACAATATTTCCCTTCCATAAAGGGTAGTGATGTCAGATGATGAAGAGCATACTAAAGAAGATGATATATGCTTGGATGCAAGCCTCTCTCTGTCGAAGGCTTATGTGATAGATTCTGGATCATCCATCCACATGGTTGCTTCCAAGGAATCCTTCATCACCTTCCCTCTATCAAGAGGACCTAGCAGCATATGGGAGAGGACTCTAAAATCCCAAATGTTGAGATATGTTTAGATAAAATCCAGCATGATTATTTCATGCCCTCTCCTACAGAAAAGCAAATTGTTGAAGATGAAGAAGAAGCAGATTTTCCCCTACAGTCAATTCAAATGGAAGAAAGTCTCCTTGAAGTGACTCCTTCTCCTGCTGCTCCAGAAGTGTATGAGATCCATGATATCTCACCTCCTCACATGGCTGATCCAGAAGAAGAAATTCAAATCTCTATTTGTGAAGAAAAACACTCTTCCTATTCTTTGAAAAAATTCTCTAGTAATTCTTTAAATTTTGTGCATAGTTTACCGGTAACTGTTTCAAAAACGGTAGAGGAACTTGATTTCTCTATCTATAATGATGTTTCTAGTTTGAATATCAGTAATATCAATGATATTTTAAAAATAATATCAGATTATAGGAGTCATCCATCCACTCTCATTAATCTAGAGCTTCAAGTAAATTCCTACAAGATTACATGCACCGAAAATCAGAATTTTGAAGAAGGAGAAAATTGTGCATCTACCATCTCTGTGGAGAAAAGTTTTGTATATGATATGAATATTTTTGTATATGATTTAGTTTCTGATCTGATAATATGTGATTCAGGTTTCAATATTCAATAGATTTCAGTATTGCTTATAACTGGTTTCACCAAATTTGGTGTGATAAATCAAGCACCGCAAGTCTCTTTTATATTTGCTGTTGAGGATTCGATGTTAGTTCTTTCTTATGAATTTGATGGTATCAAATTTTGTAAAATATTGGATATTTATGAAGCTATATCAGATTATGTGTCTTAATCATTCACTCTCTACAATCCCAGGGCTTCTCTACCTTTGGTCACATGCTCATCTTCTCACAGAACTAGTCAAGAGAGAGTCATTCTGCACCCGCCTGGACACTTGCCGGGCTGATTTTACCACTCATGGTTTTCTGTTGAAGGCTGAAATATATAATTTTCTTGGGTATTCCTCACATGCTTTGAATTCTCAAGAACTTTTACCCTCTCTTCAGTTGATTTCAGCTGCTCTACATGGGTCCAATAGTCACTGTGTAGCTGTTTATATTTCTGATTCACTTGGGTACATTGTTATTCTTCCAAAGAGGAAGATTCCTCCATACATAATCATGTTGTTTGGATTCATGGGTTCACCTCCATAGAAGAACCAAGATACTGCTGCTACATAGTAGTAGCAAATATTTTCACAATTTTTTCAAAATTTGTATTTCTGCTTATTTTTTGAAGGTGGGGGGGGGGGGGGGGGTGTTCCCATGAGGTTTTCCCCTGTTTCCTTGGTTGTATTAAGCATCATTTTTTACTATATTTTAGATTGTATTTGGGTGACCTATGGTCTTGTTACCAGGTCCCACAGTTTTCCAAGTTAGGATTCAGGTGGGGTGTTAGGATTATTAATCCTCCCTTGACCATGCTATCTATTAGATTCATTTTTCCTAACTTAGGAGCCTTAATTAATTAATTGGGTCCACTTATACAATTGGGTTCACTTGGCCTAACGGGGCCACATGTACCAGTCACTAGAGTGTGGGGAACCTTGCTAGAGGTTAACTGCCACTTAATGCATGTGCATGCATCAGTTTGGGTGCATCCTAGACCAATCCCTACATTTTAGGAGCCATTAGGACTCCTGACACCAACCTACTTCAGTTAGTTGGAGTTAGTACTAGTTAGTCTTAGTTAGCACTCATTTACTTTCAGTTAGTTCACAAACAGTTAGATAGAGCATGTATTACATGGAGAATGCATGGATGCATGTGGAGTAGGCACCTTTTCCCACCTAACACACTCAATTGCAATGAGTTAAATAGATGTCATTGTTTGTTTGAGTTGTTGGACATCTGGGATTTGATTTGTTGGATCCGATATTGATTGAGATACCATGAGTTAGAGATTTAGTTAGCTACACTCATATCCACTTGGGAAATTTGAATTCACACCCCATTCATTAGAATTATTTCCTATGTAAACTATTGTAACACCGGATATTATTATTGTGAATGATACTATAAATTCCTAGGAAATACTTGTCCGATTCCCATGTGGTTTGTTTTGTTCAGTTTGTATCTTCATTCTCTATCTATTTTCTACAAAAATTATTAGAACTATCTACTTGAAGATCTAAATGGAATTCAAATTCTAATATACATATGGGGAGTGGCATGACCCAACTCAAAAAGTTAAAATATCAAATTCAAACATGCCAAGAAGGCCAGGTTTCAATTATGGAAAAAAGCAAGAGGTAAAAAATCTATATGGGCAGCTAAAGGAGGGCATGACCTCATCCCATGACAAGCAAAATAAGGTCACAAAAACAATATATCAACCCTTCAAGGGCTCACATAGCTTAGGGCCCAGGCCTAAAGGGCATACATAGTCACTGACTAGTCACAAAGAGGGCACAAAGAAAATTTATCAGGCCCAAGAAAAGCCATGTATAAGCATCCTACAAATAGGAGTCAAAAGCAAACTCATGTTTTATATCCTCTAAATTTCATGTACTCCACTACATACATAAATTTATTTTCTTGGAGGTGGAGCTATCTATTTTGGCCTTGTAATTATAATGAAATCGATTGCCAAAACATATTTATTTTATAGGGTGCGGATGGTTTTCTTTGCTTTGCTTATCCTAGGGTGGAAGTAAAGATGGCAGTGGCAATGGTAATGGCTACGTCGCACATTGAAGGTTACAAGTATTTATACGAGTGGATAGCCGAGCCCAACTTTGGTAGGCTATGGCTATTATTAATGCATGCATTAATGGTTTCTTGACTTTAATTACAGTTAAAAAAGTAATTTTCATCCTTACAAGTTATTAATGGTTTGCAAATCAAATCATAATATATTATGTTTATGTTGTGGGAGGATTTCTGTTTAAATTTTTTATAGGAAGTGGAGAACCAGGAAGCAACAATAGCTTCGAGCACTGGAAAACAACAAATGAAGAGAGAGGAAGGCTTTCTATTGCTAATTTCTATAATGCAAGTGTGGATGCAGAGGTGGCCCCAATGACAAAGCTAGTGGATGAACAAAATCCATGCTTGTACAAGAAGTTTATTCAAAAAGATTACATTCATTATCACCTCTCCAAGCAACTCAAAGGGAAGAAACACCTTGCAGACTTTGCCAAACTTGATATCAGCAATACCTAGAGCTCAACTATTGTTATTTTAATAAGAAGCTAGTTCAATATTGTCAGCAATAATTTAAGTTCAAACATTGTTGTTTCAATAAAAGAAAGTGTATTTTTCAGTATTGTCTTGCATTGGTTGTGTTTAATGTAGACGTGCATGTGAGATAAAGAAGTATTATATATTCTAATACATACAAGTTGATCTAGACTCTGATATATACATGTTGGATTTGAAGTATTAGGTTGATACATGCAGGTTGATATACAAACTGATATATATAGGTTGGACTTGAAGTATTTCAGCTATATATATATATATAATGTGTACAGATGTTATTACGTTATGATTATTTGTAACTATGTTTTTTTTTTAAAGAATAACAAACCATTTTATTGTTATTGCAAAATTCAAAGAAAATAAAATTATCCGATTTTTAATCTTATTTGTCCCAAAAATGCATAAAAAAATTCATTGACTTCTCTTAAAACTAGTCAAGCAAAACAAGTTAAAAAAACTATAGGGTTGAATATTCTTCCACATTAACTTAAAATTAGAGATATAACCACTGGCTTTAACAGAAAGAACAAAATCATCACAAAGTACCGATAGGTCTGGCTATAATCCATTTGACGTATCTGTTGCCAAACTTCAGAGATGCGATAGATCATTCCCAACAAAATAAATGAAACATAACACTATATATAAACCAACATATCACTATATATATAGTTATATTGTATTTTATCTATCCATACAATGGATTGCCATAATATTCAAGAGAATTTACATAATTTTATAAAAAAAAGTTATGGAGACGCCATGTTTTGAAGACAACAAATTTGCATAGATGGGTCGTCTTTATTTCAAACTAAATAAACATAATAAATTTTGACAAACAACTAAAATATGCAGGATGCATAGATATATATATATATATGAAGATAAGTGAAAAAACAAAGTACTTGTTTTTTTCTTCTCTAGTCTCTTTGAAACCAAAATCCTGCAAACCCAATGCAAACCCTGGTTTGTAGAAACAATGAACCATATTCCTGCAAATTGGTTGAATGAAATTTGTCTGTGAAAACCCAAATCCTGCAAATCATTTGAAGCCACTCTGTCTCTGAAATTATTGGAAGCTTCAGATCACCAAAATGAATGTGACTGCCAAGCACAATTTATGCACAAGGGAGGGGCGTTGGATTGACAAGATGTCCAATGAACTCCATGAATGGGTTATGTGAAAACTAAAAAATCCATTTTGTTTGGTCATGGAGTCCATCTACCCAAGGAAAGTATTGAATGGTGATTAGATGGTCGAGGAATCAACATTTGTTACAAAACCCCTCAGTGTAGCCAGTGGAAAACCTCAAAGCAAGCTATCTATCACCTACACTCAGGGCCTGATAAATTCAACATTTATGTCACTAGGATGACCACTAGATAAATCAAAGAACCAACCGAACCAATCGAATAGAGGATAGTAACACCCACCAATATTCCATCCATTCTCTTCTCTGCGATTTTTTAGAAAACAATAAGGTCACTGGTGGTCTAAAACCATTGTGACTACAGTTAGCTTGTACTATGCAATATTTTGAAGTAACAATAATGACAGTACAAATCTAAAAATAATAATCAAAACAAGGATATCTTAATTCCTCTCCAAAGTAGTTATTTCATAAAATCTGGAACAGTGTAGAAAGGATCCAAATAATGGGTATCAAGATTGGGGAATCTTGTATCACTACACAATTTGGGAAACTCTTCCTCAGTGCATTCCTTGCCTCTAGAACTGTATATTTTCATAACAAAAATATCCCCTTCAAGGAGAGCTTGCGTTCTCCAACTGTCATCAATGTTTGAAAAAACTGGATGACAAGCGATATCTTTGCGTCCATCTAGTAGAGCCTGTTATCTCCTCAAATGGTCTTATAGAGTTTGAGGAGATTCATTCGTTCCTACTCAATTTGTCATTTTCCTAAGTCTTTTGATGAGTGTTTTAATCTTCAAATTCTTCATGCAGCTCCCAATGATCTCTCTTTCCCAAAAATCCTTTGGTCTCTTTCTCTTTACCTACAATACACAAAATGCAAAATAAATGTTACCATAGCCTATAACCCTAGCTTTATTGGATTTTATACCGTCAAACGATAATATGGATTTTGTTATGACGTGGTGGGTGCTCGAAGAGATTCTAAAACCTAAGACAAATCCCTAGTTCATATTCACAAGTCACATATGAGCCAAGTCATGAGTCAAAGCTATATGTCATATTCGTATGCTATTATGCTAAACTCCAAGTTGACATACAAGCCATGAGTCATTTAAAAGAAAAAACCTTAATATATAAGTCAACTATAAGCGTTGGGCTCTATATTTTATCATCAAAATAGGTATGTATGCACCGATGCATACAAAGGTTTTAAACCTTTGAAATCTCATGCATATGGAATTTCTAGCATTTGAGAAAATAAATAAAAATAAAACCTATTCATATGGCACACCATGCGCTGAGCCATCAAACAACCAAATCGATGATACAACTGTCAAAGATTGCACAACTATTCAATGTTAAATGCAGCATTAGTTGTTCAAGGATTGACATGTTGAAATTATCTAGCTATGAAGAGGAGCCACAGAGGGATTTGCGCCGATTTGCAGGGTTTAAGTTATCCATCGATAGATTGTTAAAATCAAAGCATTGTATGCAGAGATTGAACTGTGGTCATGATACAAGTGCCAAGTGACTGATCGCAGGTGTCAAACATGCTTCAAGAAAAGCCATGAACAGATAGTGATGTTTCATTTTGAATGCCTTGATAAGAGGGCAGATTCGATCATCTGGTTATATAATAAGACAAGAAGACCAAGTGGAGCTTTTCTATTTTTGGCCAAGATATTTCTTAGTTGTCCAAGGAATATTTCAGATGCCTTGTCATCACCTTGAAGGTTTTTGAAGATTCCATATATTGATGAAGTTATCGAAGAGTGTTGGACACTTATTTGATAAGGGTTTTCCCCTTAAAATAAGGACTTGATCCTACATATCATCTTAATTTGATCTTGTTCTATTTTAAGTATATTAGATCTAGTTCTATGGGATCTTAAACTTGTTTATAAAGGCTATAAAGCCTGAGATTTCTGTAGAAGAAAAGGAGGGGTCGATTTTGAGTATTCTACTTTACTGTTTTTTGTGAAGATGCACTTTCTTTAATATAATCAGCATGCAAGCTTCTTTCTTTCATGATTGTCAGATATTCTTTTCTTATGTTTGTTATGTGCTATTGAGTTGAATGGTATTCTTTGTTTATGTTTATAATCCTATGGTAACTGTCATCTTACCTTTGATTATTCAAACTAGGATCATTAGCACTCATTGCTAGTTAATTGGCTCATCATATGTAATTGCTTTATGGATGTTCTGATTAATTGATTAGTTTCTTTATCCTTTTACCTATTTTGATAATAGTCCTTGAAGGCCTTGTATTGTTTGAGTATACTTAAGATTTTATTGAGTAGACAATCCAGTGATGTTAGATTTTCATCTTGATCCAACCACATACCCATCATTGTGAGAATAGATTAAGTTACCAGGCATCTTCGAGCTACATTCTAGAAGAGTTTCTTGGAGTGCTAACAAATTGGTGCTATTGCCAGGGAAAGGAGATTGAAGCTCAGCTTCCTTGGGACATGACATAGATCCAGCTTTGATGATAGACAAATGCTAGACATTTTCTTGGTTGTAATAATTTATTTGGCGACTCCATGAAGGATGGATTCAGTGGTGACTCCATTGCTTAGAAATATGTTGGTGACTCCATTGGTATGAAATGAACAAGATATTAGAAAAGAGGTATGATTTCTATGATTTTTCAAATATTCTTGGTTACCCTAATCTAGTGCCTAGTAGAGATGAATGGGAATGTAGTATTCCTATATTTAGAGGAGAAGAATGGGAAGTACCAGCTGATCATTTGTTGGTCCCTAGATTTTCATGACTTTATTCATCGGCTTGAAATTGTACATGAGGATGTTCAAATCAATATTTTCAGTTTTTCATTAGAGGGGATTGCTCATGATTGGTACCAGTCCTTTCCTATTGCCAGTATGATCTCTTTGGCAGATTTTCATGCCGCCTTTCATTTGTTTTGCAAAGGATTGTTTTCAGCTGACTTTCTAAATCTTGAATGTTGTCATGAATTTAGTTTTTTGAATAAAGATTCAGATTGTCATGAAGGATATGCTGAAATAGGGGACACCTCTCGTTATGACCAAGATATTGATGATCTTCAGGATGTTAATCATAGTTTAGATGCTTTTGCAATTATACCAAATGCATCTACTGTCTTAAGTTGTGATGAAGATTAGATTGTCCCCTTTGGAAACCCAAAATATGATGAACATATTAACAGATCAGCAGATGACAATTTTGGATCTATAGTAGATACTGAGGGTAGCTCACAGTTTCTAGATTTGCATATCAAGGGAAGTTTCAGTAACCATGAGGAACAGTATTTTCAAGGATTGTCTAATATCCATCTAGAACATCAAGAATATCTTCCTTCTCCTTATGAATATGTTGCTTCAAATTATGACAAGGAACAAGGGAATATTTTTCCAAATCTGTTTCAAGATTTTATTGTTGATACTTCTATACAAGAGGCTTCATCTCTGTCATTAGGATATTATCTTGATGCTCCTATATTCGAACAATATAGTGATGAGGAAGAAGACTTTGAGATTTGTGAAGGTTTGTTGTCTACCAGAATTTCATCAAGTTCTTCTTTTCAGCAGAGAGATGATAAAAAATGTTATGAATCTGTTTTTCAAAATTCCAATGAAGATCTTTTTAGTTTTGATATATCCTGCAAAGATATTATTCTTGGCGAGGAAATTTTTAGCTATGATAGGCCAACATATCATCCTGATGAATTCAAATTACAGAGATATGGTGAAGGGGAGCAGAAAGGTTCAGATCAGCAGTTGAGCTTGCATTTTTATTCAACAAAGGTTGAGTAGTCCACTTTCAGCATTGAGATCAGTGAAATCAATTAGCAGCTGCAATACAGTTAGTTTGATTAGTAGCTCAAAGAGGTATTCTTTTATGGTTTTAATGACCCTATTGCAAACTAGTTGGAATCTATGAGCAGCATATATGTTAAAGTATTTTTGTTAGATGAAAGTTGGCTTTATCATCTGTTCAAACCACTTTTTTGTTGGTTATGCATTCCATTGTTTTTCATGTCAAGATCAAGAACAGGTTCATTAAATAAGTTTCTTACATGGCTTCATTGGAAGCATGATGTCACATGATGAACATGTTTTTACTGGGTAAGAGTAGGAATTGGTAGAGAATAAGCTTTCCATAAAGCATGGTTGGAGATTCTTTTTAGTTTTTTAGTTTGCAGCAGTGAATTTGCATTCAGAGTTTGAATAAAGATTGTAGAGATCTAGTGACGACATTAAATGAGTCCATATCCCAATGGACTAAACCCATTACAAATTGTGGATGATTGCTGAGAAAGTTGCAGGATTTTCAAGTTAAATGGACAAGCACAGGTCTGCTTAATCTTGAAACCTCACAGGGAGGCTTTCATCCCCAGAAGGAGCCAGATGTTATCTCCTCAAATGGTTTTGTATAGTTTGAGGAGATTCATTCATCCGTACTCAATTTTTCATTTTCCTTAGTCTTTTGATGAGTGTTTTAATCTTCAAATTCTTCATGCAGCTCCCATTGATCTCTCTTGCCCAGAAATCATTTGGTCTCTTTCTCTTTACCTGCAATAAACAAAATGAAAATAAATTTTAGCATAGCCTATAACCCTATCTTTATTGGCTTTTATACTATCAAAAGATAATATGCATTTTGTTATAATGTGGTGGGTGCTCGAAGAGATTCTAAAACCTAAGCCAAATCCCTAGTTCATATTCACAAGTCACATATGAGCCAAGTCATGAGTCAAAGCTATATGTCCTATTCTTATGCTATTATGCTAACTACGAGCTATGCTAAACTCCAAGTCAACATACAAGCTATGAGTCATTTCAAAGCCAAAACATAAGTCTATAAGTCAACTACAAGCGCCAGGCTCTATATTTTATCATCAAAATAGGTATGTATGCACCGGTGCATACAAAGGTTTTAAACCTTTGAAATCTCATGCATATGGAATTTCTAGAATTCAAGAAAATAAATAAAAATAAAACCTATTCATATGGCACACCATGCACTGAGCCATAAAACTACCAAATCGATGATACAACTGTCAAAGATTACATAGTTGTTCAATGGGAAATGCAGCATTAGTTGTTCAAGGATTGACATGTTGAAAGTATCTAGCTACTAAGAGGAGCCACAAAGGGATTTGTGTCAAGTTGCAGGGTTTAAGTTATCCACCGACAGATTGTTAAAATCAAGGCATCGTATGTAGATATTGAACTATGGTCATGATATAGGTGCCAAGTGATTGATCGCAGGTGTCAAAGATGTTTTAAGCAAAGCCATGAATAGATAGTCATGTTTCCTTTTCAATTCCTTGCTAAGAGGGCAGATTCAATCATCTGGTTATATAATAAGACAAGAAGACCAAGTGGAGCTTTTCTATTTTTGGCTAAGATATTGCTTAGTTGTCAAAGGAAGATATCAAATGCCTTGTCATCACCTTGAAGGTTTTTGAAGATGTCAGATATTGATGAAGTTATCGAAGAGTGTTGGAGAAAAGGGGGGGGGGTTGATTTTGAGTATTCTACTTTACTATTTTTTGTGAAGAGGCACTTTCTTTAATAAAATCTTCCTGCAAGATTCTTTCTTTCATTATTTTCAGATCTTCATTTCTTATCTCTGTTTTGTGCTATTGAGTTGAATGTTATTCTTTGTCTATGTTTATAATCCTATGGTAACTGTCATCTTACCTTTGATTATTCAAACTAGGATTGTTAGCACTCATTGATAGTTAATTGGCCCATCATATGTAATTACTTTATGTAGGTTCTGATTAATTGATTAGTTTCTTTATCCTTTTACCTATTTTGATAATAGTCCTTGAAGGCCTTGTATTGTTTGAGTATACTTAAGACTGTCTTGAGTAGATAATCCAGTGATGTTATATATTCATCTTGATCCAACAACATACCCATCATTGAGAAAACAGATTAAGTTACCAGGCATCTTCGAGCTACAACCTAGAAGAGTTTCCTGGAGTGCTAACATAGCCTTATAATAGTTCCCCAAAATTTCAATGCATTTTTCATCACTCCATGTCGATAAGATCCACTAGAAAACATTCCAACATAATGAACTCAGCAAGTACATATTCTGTCATCTTATTGGAGAAAAAAACTACTTAATAGGACAACCAACCTTCATGAAGATAACATCTCTTGATGCAACAGATTCAAACATATCACCACCCACATGTGTTATACTTGCTTGAAAACAAAGGAATAGCAGTAAAGTGTTGCACCTTTTGTATCATGGTCTAGTGTTTTAATTGTTAGAACTAATTACCATGTCTACATATGTACAAACTCCTAAGTATTCTCTCATAAGGAAGTACTTTACCTAAATAGGGTCTCTACAAATTGGTTCTGAACGGATTTGTCCTTATCATGCAGTGGCTATTGGACAAGAATGTTTTGAGGTTGGCTATTTAGTGTTGTAGTTTTGTTCATCCCTAAAAACTGGTTAAGTTAATTCTCATTTGGTCAGGGAGGAGGATGGTTTTGGGGTTGGTTATTAAATATTACGGTATGTTCATCCTAAAAAGACTGGTCACTACTTGTTCCAGGGCTACCTGTACACCGAATTCTAATTAGTTTGCAATAAAATTCACGGCAGTAATTTCTAATAAAATAATCCAACTCAAGTTCAATCACAATGTCAAGGCTCTTTTATCGTAACCATAAAGTTTAAGCTAAAGTAAAATCTTATATGGGTGTGTGTATATTTTATATAGCAGTAGGTGCATTAGGGTAGCTGCTTGAAGCTGATCAAGTGCAATGACAGATCCAAGGCATTTATCTTCCTAACACAGAGGCTATATTATATGAATGGTTAGATAACAATTTCTGGGTCAACATTGGCCCTTTGCATTTAAAAAAAATAAAAACCTTAAATTCTCTGCTAAACTCTCAGAATCCTTATATCATACTCGTATAGAAACCCATTATCTATTTGGGTTTTTAACTATTAGGATTTAAAATTAGTTGGCAAGTAAGCTAATCCAACTTGAATTTCCACAATAGAAATTAAATCCTTTTTGATAAACCTAAAACTTGAAGCTTACAATAGGTATACATGATAAGGACTAAATATCTCACATTTTGAATTTTGTAATGGATGGGAAAAGACAAATTTGATTCATTTGTTGGGTTTTGATGTGAGTAGCAGTTATATGCAGGCAATTTGACACACAAATTCAAAACTTGTCTTATAAGAAAAGCTGCATGGGCTTCAAATCTTGCAGGAACCCTATAAAAAATGTCACCGGTTTAGAAGGGTAAACCCTATCTAATAAACAAAATTATTTTAAATATTTAAACCAGAATAGAGATATATAAAATATAAACAAATGCAGATGATCCAGAAAGCACTCAAAGGGTTATTATATTGATTGTTTGTGACTCCTTATCAAGCACCTAATAAACTGATTAAGTATGAAACATTGTAGTGCCTTAGAGGTTTCCAAAATACACAGGTCGAGTTTTCCATTCTCACTTTCATAAGAAAAAATCATGGTTTTAAGGATTACAGGTAGTTTAGGAATAGAACATGCATATCTTCTAGAAAAAGGTATCATAAATTTCCCAGGAGGAGATGACATGGAAATTTTAAGTAATATAGCTTTGTCGACAACCTAACCAGACATTATCAAAAAATTAAAAAAAAAACCCATACTTAACTCATAAAACAAAAAATAAATAAAACTAGCATAGGTCCATCTTTAACCCAGATTTATCAAACACCAAAATAGTGCTTGATAAATTTGGATTTAAAATAGATTTATGCTGGTTCAATAAAACAAACCACTTAACAAAACTTCTTTCTGATGTAACCAAATTTTTTTCTATTCACAACTAAATATTTAACGAGAGCACAACAACATGCTTATGCAGAAGGATATAGGGGTACCTCAGCTTATTTCTCACTAAATGGTTGGTTTTTTGGAAATTCAGTTCTATTAAATTTCACTTGTGCTTGGCTTCATTCCTTTGAAACTTGTGATATGGGGTACTTAGAATTTTTCTCATAAATAAAAACAATAGTTAGTTATACTATTATCTTAATATCATGAAGTTTATAAAAACTTTTATCTATGTTCATAATCCTATATCCAACAAATTTATCCCTTGAAATACAAGGTCAGAGAGGGTTGGATATTCAACTATCATACTCATCTTCTATATTTACTCAATAATTGCATCAGAATATCAAACTATAAATTTAGCACATTAGAGGCTGCATACCATCTTCAATATCTAATTTACTTAAAAGAGAAGCAACCTTATTCTGCTTCCTCCAATCAAATTGACAAGCTTCCTTTTCTTTTCCATTTTTCTTGTTTATTTCAACTCAATGGACAAGGACATATTGATAAACCCATATCTAACAAAAACAATAAGTAAATTGCATCATCCAACCTGGTCCAACTTGGTCAAAGGAGCGGAATCCTTTTCTTGATTCTAATTATTATAACCATGCCTCCTCTTCACCCTCCCAAAATGATCTGTAGAGTTTCCCATCAAAAATCCCTTCCAATAGGATACATGGTAGCGTGTCACCAACAACATCCCATGAGGAAAAAAATGGTTCCAGATCCAGACTGGTGGGAAAAAAAGAAATGGTCAGGAAGGGTAACGCTTCCTAGGAACAATTGTCAAAGCCCTGAAAGAGTCAGGTGGAGTTAAAAGGAAGAGGAGAAGACAAATAAAATAAATTCCAGAAAATATTTTACGGGGAGGCCTATGGTAATAAGGAAGATTAATTGATCCCATGAAGAAGTTGTTGCTAATGCCATTAAACACAAAAATAAATCCAATGAAGTAATTATATAGTTGTAGTGAAGATTCTATTGGTAAGGCCAGTATAAAAACACCAACAAGAAAGTTTGTAAACATGTGGAGAAGAGAGAGCACCTATGAAAACATAGCTCGTCATCTAGCCTGTGGATGGATACTAAAATAGTTCCTAAAACATGCATGATAACTCAATGCATAGGCTGTCGAGTATCTTATTTTGTGTTACAGACTTAACATATATAAGGTTTGTGTTATTCCTTGGGGATTTTTTCACCATCTCTGTTTGCATTTTGAAGTTGACATGGATGCTTTTTTCTCTTACTGTATGTTGTTTTCACTTCTGCTCTAAAATCCTGCATGATTGTCAGTAGTCTGTAGCAGCAAAGTTTTCTATTGCATTTTTTACTTTGAATTCACTAATCTTTAATAGCCTTTAAGTGTAGATAGATACTACAGTAATAGTGAAACCCGCAAGATTGCAAAAACAAATTTAAAATCTCAGATTGGATGACTGAGATCGATCTTTCTCAAGGTGAGAAGACTACAAATAGATCCGTTGATGCATTTTCCATAATTGTATCACTGTATACACAACATCCCCTTGTCTCATCGCTATGGATACAGGAAACCATAGTGAAAATGGATAATGGATCTTTGATGTATAACATTTTTTTAAATATCAATCAATTTTGATATAAACCAAAATTATAAGGGTTAATATCTTTAAATTTATCAAAGTTAATCTATAGAATTATTTCTACAACATAAGTAGCTCAAAATAAAATAGCAATACCAAAACACAGAATTGAAAAACCCAAAATATATCCATGGGAAACACGAACCAAAACAAAAAATCAAAATACAAGAAATACCATCGTATGCCGGAGAGCCCACAACAACATGGGATAAATCAAAGTTGATTTCTTTGATATGTCCATGCATCTGTATGATCATAAGAAGGAAAAATTCATATCTTCCACCCATATCCATATGTGTACGCACCCCTTAAAAGCCTCAATAATATTTCAAAACAATCCTCATAAAGGGCATCAAAAGGATGGCCATGGAGGTTCTCATGAGGTTGTTGGAATCCTGGTTGTCCCCATAGAACTCGTAGGTAGGTTTCCTATTGGCCTTTTGAAGGGATCCTCAAACGGATCCAACACCGCTAAATGTAGCAGATGCCATGCCCCCATCAAATATTTCTGATGGTGTTGTAATACATAGGACCCACAGGACAATCCCACCTCATCTTTGATCATAGTTTTTCCCACTTTAGTCAGGTTGTATACAGTATTTCAGCCAAATACACTGTATCTTGAGGATATTAATGGGTTCTCTGCAATGGTCCCATCGTCTTTGTCTCAAATTTCTAGGATTTCATTCAATCTCTATTGTTGCAGGTCTCTCTCTATAACAGATCGTCTTTGGAAAAATGATGAATATCAGAATGTGTTGTAAACCCCATGTCCCCTCTACCCAACTCTGCCACATAGTTTGTTGGAGCTTTGTGTTAAGAAACTCCCTTCGGGGTTGTAGAAAAACTAGGGCTTGCATTTCACCACTTCGTCTTTGGTCTTGTAGTCTCTTCCATTTTAGTTCCCACTCAGTTCCTTCACTGAATCATTTGTTTCGCTTCTATAGTGAGGGTTTCTCGTGCTACTCATCAGAATCACTTCGTCTTTGGTCTTGTAGTCTCGTCCACTCTGGTTCCCACTCGGTTCCTTCTCTCTGTCATTTGTTTCGCTTCCATAGTGAGGGTTTCCTGTGCTACCCCTCAGAACCACTTTGTCTTTGGTCTTGTAGTCTCGTCCTTCACTATACCATTTGTTTCACTGGATGTGTGCCTTGAATGAGACACAAGTGGAGCCCTAATGTATGCATGACCTTGAGGAACCACAAAGTATCTTAACAACCTTTAAAGTGGAATGTAAATGGATGTTTTTCCATCTTTTCACCTTTTTCTATGATTTTTTCATCTTCTAACATTCTCACATAAGTTGTAAGACATATATTTAATAATTTCTAATATTATCGCATAAGTTGTCAGTAAGTTTTTAGACATAATAATAATTATTTCTAACATTATCACATCATTTTTTAGGAATGTTTATTAATGAAAGAACAAACCAAAGCTCACACATGATTTCTTTGGGACATGCATTTTCCTTCCAGGTCACATTCTTTCACTTTTTATTCTCTTGAATAGACTACTTCCCAAAATATTTTTTGATTGCAAAATGAATTTACTTGAGAATGATTGTTCACTTACCCATTTAACAAGTGGAGGAGATATACAAAATGTAGATGATCTTAATAGATAGTTGAAAAGTGGTGGATTATACGATGGGTTATAAGAATCATATGCATCTCTAATTCATTTACAAAGGTTATGTGATGATTGATTTTCATTTAAATCTTCTCCATACACATAGAAGGTCCCCATTTTTATTCCATGACAATAATTACAAAACATGTATTATTATTCACAAAACTCACCAAATCATTTATTAAAACCTTAATCTTTAGAATCCAAACACTAACCCTTAAAACTTGAATTTTCAAATTACATAACCTAAAACCACTTAGACATAGATATCTATCCTTAACAAGTATGAGTATACTCTAAACATTAGAACACCTACAACTACAAAATCCATAAATAACAATTACAAAACCCAATAAAATAACCATCATAATTGGTAAACCCTTGAATCAAATTATGAATCTGTAGTAACCGAATTTTCATTATACATTATAGAAACAAACTCACATTAAAATTCCCAAACATATTGGAGCTACAACTACTACTACAAAACTTACATTTATAGTCACAATAAACACACCAATCAAACCATTAAACGATTGAGCCATTGAACCCAAACCCTAACCCTTGCAACCCAATTTTTGTCTTTTTTTCAAAAACATAAAAAAATATGAACACACACTAAAAGTCTACAAATTCACAATACCCATGTAAGTACAATGTTCATACAATGTCTTATAAGAACAATTAAACCTTTCTATATCCAAATACAAATAAGTTGTGAAAAAAGACACATTTGCTAATGCTAAGCGCAAATGAGGAAATCCTTTAGAACAAATATGATCCTGTGAATGATCCACAAAGAACCTAAATTTCATAAAGATGACCCAATATATTTATTGTTTTCTCTAATATTGAAATTGAAAGATTTCAAACCTTATAAATTAATCTCTCTCTCCTCGGAGACCGTTAAATTTATATCATGCAATAGAGATTTAGTTTCCACCATGTCCTAAATATATTGTAAACCTACTTTGTCCCATCACTCCATTTGGGAAAACAAAGATCTATTAAGACAAAATGACTTCACATAGGTGTTTAAACACACTAAAACGAAAAAAAAAACTAGATGCTTTCAAACCCTAGTAAGTAACATCAACAAAGTCCCTCAAACCCTAGTAATTAACATCAACAAAGTCCCTCCTGATCGATAAAAAATTAAAATATATAAATGAGGGATGGTTTGAAGACCATGAGTTCCATATCATATGGATGAGATGCATCTTTATCTATATACTAAATGAATTCCAAACCTACCTCGATCCTCATCATCACTCCATTTAGGATAGTGAAGATTTATTAAGATAAAATCACAAAATCAAAATCAATTTTTGATTCACATGCAAAAAGAAATGAAATAATATTTAAAATACAATCAATTGAAGTCTATTGAACTCTTAATCTAAAAGGAAATTCTCAAGCACTAAGGAATTTTCATTTAAATGATTGCTTTATGAAGAGAATTATTATTTGCTATCTGGAAAGTTCCTTCAACATGCTTAAAAAGTAGATGATCAATTGTCCTATTATATTGATTGATTATAATGTATATTATCTGCAAAGCTATTATATATTGTTTGTTTTTCATGTAGAAATAGTAGAATAAAGTTTATTTTAATAATTACATTTCTAAATAAAGAATAAATATATGAAAACATAGGAAAAATCCTTTTAGCCGTAAATTCCACTAATAACAAGTTTCACCTTAGCAAGAGGTTTTCTCCGGATCATCGACATGAGGTGGTACAAAGGGGCACTTGGGATATAAAACATTGTAGATGATCCACATGAAGTGATACAAATATACACTAAACATTTTTTTCCGTCGACATGAGGGCAACATAGAAGGTAAAAAAATATTTATTTATTATATTTTTGTTGAATTTTTCGTACATTAATGAATGGAACCTTTCAATAAGTCACGATCTTGTACCCTCAATTATAAAAAAAAAAATCATGATGTGTGTTTGTAAGTCATTATCATGAGGGATATGTACTCATTCTATTTGAAAATTTTGGAATTGGAAAAGAGTGTAATTTTGGGCAATTTTGAGTTTAACTAGTTATGATTATGGGGGTTTTAACGGGCTTCAAATGGTCTCAAATTTTAAATTCAAGGGCATGATGGGTCTTATAAAATCCCAATATTACTTATGAACACTTTGTATCTAAATTTAATCTTATGCAACTTGGTTTGGGGCGAAGGAGAGAAAGTACAGATTTCCTAGGAAATTAAGGTCAAATTCCCCAGGGGTGGAGGCCAATTTGACTCTCCAACTCAAGTACAAACCTCCAAAATATAATAATATATTATGGAGATGAATATCATACATAAATGGATATCATTAATCATGGTTTTTAAGCTTTGCAAACTGATTATGATGTGCATCATTTGTATGGTAACTTTCATGGAAATGGCATTACTAGCTGAAATTTGACACATGGAAACTAGAATAGATAGTTTTGAAAGTAGCATGAAATATAGTGGTAATATACATAATAAAAATGGATGTTCCAACAACATCAAACTCATAGAATAACCCTCATACAAATATGATATAAAACTCCTTCAAGATCGAGGCCAAATTCATGAAAACTGGTGATTTAATGGCATGAATGAAAGCATTTCACACAAAAGTTTCTTGGATTCCGAGATACAGATAATATGTTCATGAAAGTATATAGTAATACATATTTTATGGATTCCAAAACATCAAAAAAATCAGAGAATAACCCTCATACAAATTTGAATAAAATTCTTCCAAGATGGAAGCCAAATTCAAGAAAACTAGTGATTTAATGGCATGAGAATGCAAGCTTTTTAGATATTTAGAGTTACAGATCATATAGACATAAAAGTACACATCCATACATAATACACCCCAGCTTGGGAATCAAATGGACGCAGAAAAGAGAAAGCACCACTTCAAGAAGTGTGCCATCAAGATGAGAGTGTGGGGGAATGGAGAAGGAGTGAGAGAATAGGGAGATAGATGAGAAATAAAACTATATGGAATTCAAACTAAAACTAAAACACCTTCATTCATCTACAATGAGAGGTATGAATGGCCTCTCCATCAATCAACTTGGAAAGGAATCCAACTCCCTCGGAATTGGTTCACAAGTAGGCAGAGTGAACACTCACCGTGCAATGGACAAGCAAAATCTATACAAAATGCCAAAAGTCCAATTAACAAATGATAAAAATCAATTCTCCTTCCTCTTGAAATAATTTTATTAACTTCATGAGGCCTCCTAAGTTCAAATTTATCTCCATGAGATTCCTCCAACTCATCTCAATGGTTTAGTAACTCCTATGACACTTGTCTTCTTCTTCATGCTTGAATTCTTTCCCCAATTCAAATGGCTGCCTCTAACTCCCAAATGCGCACTCTTTGTGTCTATTTTTATCCCTGTCATGTCATATATTTCACAGGTCTTCAATCAGGTCTGAATTTTTCATATTTGTCATAAAACCTTCCATCATTAGTTGTCATAGAGTGCATGTGATCTCCTTCCAAGTGGCACACATTGTATTCTTAATATCTTCCTCTTCCATGGGAGTTACTCTGCTCTCCTAATTCAAATTCCTTGGCTCATGTTAGGCTATGTGACGCCACATCACCCTCCAAGAACGTTACATTCTTCATGGGTTCAAATTTGGATGAAGGTCATGCCAAGTGTGGGGGGGAATCTAGTCACGTAAAGACCCCACAAGCTTCCAATTGTCTCCATGAACCAATGACACCTTATTTTCTTAACATTTATTATTTATGTGACCCAATTTTATGTGAATATGGTAAACCTAGGTCGTTTTGGGTCCTATATCTCCCTTATTACAAAATTTATTATCTCCACCTCAACCTAGGGAACTAGTAGGTTGGTGAAACATTATTTGCAAGTAGTCTTATTTGGATGGGGACATGATAGTCCTCCCCACCCAATAATGTGTGTCCTCAAGCAATGCCAATTTTGGATGCTACAAATTTTGTTCATATTCCCAAGTGGCATCCTCACTTGGTAACTCCTTTCATTGCACCAAGTAATATCTTATGGTTCTGCTCCTTAATTTTCTTTAGCTTCCATTTGACTAATGGAACTCAGGTGCTACAATTTTATTTTTGAAAAAGTAAAGAGATGTGGATTTTGAATATTGATATCTCCTATGACATCACCACTAAACACCAAAATATTAATTAATTCCATAAAAACTATTTTTTCACAAATAGTCTTTACCTTCATATTTTGGAAACCTTTTTTGAAGTTTCAACCTACTTTTTTCTCCTGTATAATTCTCTGAAGTTGTACTGAGTTACCAAACCTTGAGTCTTTTAAGATATTAATAAAATTTCAGAGAGGAACCACCATGCTTGCTGCTGCCTTACTCTGATTACAATGACCTTCTCAAGTGGTGACTCAATCTCCCATACTTCTTGTTACCCCCAAAATTGAAACTAAGAAATACCAGGATCCCATTGCTTGTATTTCCCCATTCCAAACATCATGAGTACAAAACATATATAATAAAAGTACACAACGACATTACTAATTTACATCAACAAGGTACCTCATCAAAGAATCATGAAATTGCTTGTACATCCAAGTTAGTAAATCATCATGTGCCCCATAGACACAAGCATCAAGTATTATATCAAATTTTCTCCAATGGCATAGGTGAGGATCCCATGTCCTATAATGTTTCTCTAAAATAATGTAAGATGTGTCAAAATAATTAGCCATGTGTTCTTTAATCCAAGAAGTGAATGAAAAACCTCCACCAAAATCTAACCCAAATAAGGATCCAATAAAACAGGGATACTTCAAGTGGATCAAAGAAGTATCATCAATACACCCATGAATATGTATATCATAAAGAAATAAAAAAGGATGCTTCTTCCAATAATAATGTGCTTCAATCATATACCTCTTCACCCAAGTGTTGGATGAATTTCCTCCAACATCAAATGGACTAAGAAAGGAGCAAGGAAAATCATGAGTCTTCAAGTGACTCAAGTTAACATCATAGGTGCACTCATGTAGATGTGTATCATCATAATGTAACAAATGATGTGTTAGGATTTATAATCATCCCTCGAACAAACTGTGTATTAGATTATTTTAGCCTAACTTAGAATTTTTTATTAATTATTGGGTCCACTAGTACCATTGGGTCCACATGGCCTAATGGGGCCACATGTACCAGTTACTAGAGTGTGGGGAACACCGATAGAGGCTAATTTCCACTGATTACACTTGCATGCATTAGTTTAGGTGCCTCATAGGCCAATCCCTACATTTTAGGAGCCACTCAAATTCTTGGTGCCAACCTCGTTCAGTTGTGGGTTGTTAGTTACTGGTTAAGATTAGTTATTTCTTAGTTACATTTAGTTAGTTCACTTTTAGTTCAGTTAGCGCTAGTCATGCATGGATGCATGTGGGGAGGCACATTTTATCACCTACCACCTCATTTAGACTGAGTTAAATGATTATAACTTATTGCTTGACTAGATTAGACATTGGGAGTTAACTACTTGGACTCTGATATTGATTGAGACATATTTAGTTAGCCATGCAGTCAGATACAGTCACATCCACTTGGTAGATTCGAATTCATCCCTGATGATTCGAATTATTTCCTATGTAACACTATTGTAACACCGGATTATGTAATGAAGATAATATTGTAATTCTCTGAGAAATACTTGTTTGTTTCCTATGAGATTTGATTTGTTTAGTTTGGATAAGTCATTCCTATTGATGACATCAATCATTTGGACTGATTGCTTGATGATATAAATGGCACAACAATTCTAACATGGTATCAAAGCCATCTCAAGCAAGCTTCAAGTCTGTCTACTCTCCATTGAACACCAGAAGTAGCTGGGTTTCCACATAAGTCCCGCAAAGAGTGCCTTGCTTCCTCTGAATTTATTCTGAGTGGTGGTGCGGATGTGACATACCCTGAGAAAGTGTTCATTTCGAGAGGGAAGGCTTTATTCAAACATATTTTGAATGATTTTTGTTTTGTAGTGAAATTTCTACATGTGCTACATAGCTTGTGTGAATATATTCTCTTTTCTAGCCAGAGAATTATTTATTCTCAATCTCCTACACCTCGGATCCTGACACCCTTCAATTATGTTGATTGGAGAGAAGATATGCAGTTGGCCTTGTGCAAGCATGGCTACTTCAGGATAATACTTAGTAGGGAGGTCGAGCCCCATGATCTAGCTGATAGAAACATGTTTATGAACCGCTTAGATGAAGCTTTTGGTTATCTATGTACTCACGTATCCAGAGATATCCTCTTTCACCTTGAAGGTTTTAGGACTCCCATGGAATATTGGGAGAACCTTGAATACTTGTTTGGAAAGCAATATGAGCTTCGGGGACACATTCTGGAGAATGAGTTGATATCCTTACATCCCAGCAGTTTTGAGACTGTAAAACAATTCTTTACTAAATTCAAGTTACTTGAACTCCAATGCAGACAATGCGGAATAGAAAGAAAGGATGAGCAGCATGTGCTCTCCATACTCAACAAACTAGGATCTGAGTATTATGTATTTGTCTCAATCTTCCATTCCAGGAAATCCTCCATTCCTAATTAGAATATGCCCTCACTTGATTCCTTTGCTGAGTCCTTAATATAGGAGCAAGAGAAGTTGATCCAGATGGGAGTCATCAAGGCTTCCAAATATCAAGCCCTCCTAGTGACGGACTCTAGAAAAGCACAAGCTAAAGGGAAGTATAATAGGAAGGAGCATAAAACAACTAATTCAAATCCTAACGAGAATCAAAATAATTTTGAAGGAGCCTCCGACTCTAATAAAAAGAATAAGTTCGAAAAGAAGATGTGTCCCTATTGTATGAGGGGTTTTCATTCAGAAGAATCTTGTATGAAGAAGCAAATAGACCAGTTGACTGCTCTCCTCAAGAAGAATAACATTGATGTCCCTCAAAGAGAAAAGAAGTCTGATGATGGACATGATAGGTTCCATTCTTTGAAAGCTGGCCTCCCTTGGTCAATATCCTATTTGATTGATTCTTGAGCATCTAGCCACATGGTTTCCTCCAAGGATTTCTTCTCCACTCTCAACCTCACAGAAGGGCCTACTATTCATATGGGTGATGACTCCCAAATTCCAGCAGCATGAAGAGGAACCATCAAAATCCAGCATGGTGAGTTCAGAAATGTCCTCTATGTGCCCTCCCTTGCAGCTAATTTGTTGTCTGTATACCAGATAACTAACACCCGCTCACCGAAGCAAGTGGTGTTTGGACCTGAATCAATAGAGATAACAGATATCTCAACTGGGGATATTATAACGAAAGGAATTGTTAATCATGCCTCGAAGGCATATGCTTTCTCACATTTCATGCCATACACAGTTCCAACACAACCATAACTTCTATTTGAATTAGATAAAGATATACAAATTCCTTTACTTCCTATTGCAGATTCAGTTTTATTGCTTGACATTCAGATTCATATTCAGAAGAGGAGGAACACCAACATGATCCAGATTTTGAGCTTTCACCTCAAAGAGATATAGATCCATATCCAACATCTATCTCTTTTTCAACAACCTAAATGGGCTCAGTAGCTCATAGAAGTAGCTGGAAATGGTGTTGGGGATCCAGATGACAAGAGAAGAAGGAGGTCCTAGTATCAGAAAGAGCATGTTGCACTGTCCCACATAGATCCACTTCTTCCTGAGAGGTGTTTCATGATGTTGGGTCGAGATGCTCAAACATTCAAGGAAGCTTGCCATGATCCTAGATGGAAACCGACTATGGATGAGGAATTTGATTTGCTACATGGAAATAAAACCTGGGAACTTGTCTCCTTACCTCCGGGAAGGAAACTTATTCAGGGCAAATGGATATAAAAGACCAATATAGCTTCCGATGGAACCACAACCAAGTACAAGGCTCGGTTGGTGGCCAAAGGATACTCCCAGGTTCAAGGTTTTGAATACAATGAGACATTCTCTCTAGTAGCTAGAATGGATTCCATCAGGCCTGTCTTGGTAGTTGCAGCTTCCAAAAGATGGGAGGTACATTACATGGATGTGAAGAGTGCCTTCCTCCATGGTGATTTGAAGGAAGAGATATACATGAAACAATTTGAGGGGTTTATTTATGATCCTTCCTTAGTTTGTAGATCGAGGAAATCACTGTATGGACTCAAACAAGCCCCAAGGGCATGGTACTACAAGATGGATGCCTTCCTCTTATCTCATAAATGAAAGGTGCAAATCAGATTGTAATGTCTACATGCAGGACAAAGAAGGTTTATTTCTTTTGATTGTATTGTATGTGGATGACTTGCTCATTACTAGCAGCTCTTCTACTAGATTGAGAAGCATCAAGACTTCTCTAAACAAAGCATTCACTCTGAGTAACCTAGGACTATTAAGACAGTTCATTTGTCTTGAAGTAAGTCAAAATACTTCGGGAATTATGATCACATATTCCAGGTATTCATAAAAAATGCTTAGGATATTTAACATGGAATATTGCAAGGCATCCCCTTGTCCCTTTCTATCTGGAATTAGGCTTGAAGAAAGTGGCTCGACACCTTTGGTAGATAGCACTTTCTACAGACAACTCATTGGGAGCCTTCTATATCTCACATGTTTGAGAGCAGCCATATCATATGCTATAGTGTTGCTTCCAAGTACATGCAGGAGCCACATGAGCAACACTGGAAGGAAGCAAAGAGAATATTGCACTATGTGCATGGTACTATAGACTATGGGATTCATTATGCAGCTGGAGCACAAATTGATCTCATAGGCTTCACAGACTCAGACTGGGTAGGAGATGGAAATGATAGGAAATCCACCTCAAGTTTTGTATTCATGATTGGATTTGAGCCAATTTGTTGGTCTAGCAAGAAGCAAGCAACACTTGCACTCTCTTCGTCAGAAGCAGAGTATCAGGGAGCTGTGAATGCAGCTATTTAGGAAGTTTGTCTACATGGAATCTTGACAGAGTTCGGGATTCAAACTTGATCTACAATGGATATTTATTGTGATAACCAGATGACTATCAAAATTTCTAGTGATCTAGTTCAAAAGAAGAGGACAAAACACATAGAGGTTCACATGCAGTACATTCGGGAACTGGTGCATGACATAACTATCACACTACACTACTATCCTACAAAGGATGAGACTGTTGACATTTTCACCAAGTCTTTCACAGAAAAGAGATTTTCCTTTCTCAGGCCTCTTTTAGGTGTTAAGGATTGACTCTCAGTAGCTATCTCTACTTATTTTGAGGTGGGGGGGGGGGGGTTCCCATGAGGTTTGCCATGAGGTTTCCCATGGGGTTTTCCCGTGTTTCCTCGGTTTATTAAGATTTTTTTTTTACCTTTTAGATTGTATATGGGTGACTTTTGGCCTTGTTTCCAAGGCCCATAGTTGTCCAAGTTAGGATTTATAATCCTCCCTTGACCAAAGTGTATGTTATATTATTTTAGCCTAACTTAGGATTTTTTATTAATTATTGATTCCAATAGTACCATTGGGTCAACATGGCCTAATGGGGACATGTACCAGTTACTAGAGTGTGGGGAACACCGATAGTGGACATCTACCACTGAATTCACTTGCATGCATCAGTTTAGGCACCTCCTAGGCCAATCCCTACATTTTAGGAGCCACTAGGAGTCATGGAACCAACCTCCTTCAGTTGTGGGTTGTTGGTTACTAGTTAAGCTTAGTTATTCCTCAGTTACATTCAGTTAGTTCACTTTCACTTCAGTTAGTGATAGTCATGCATGGATTCATGTGGGGAGGCACATTTTATCACCTACCACCTCAGTTAGATTGAGTTAACTGATTATAACTGATTGCTTGACTAGATTATACATTGGGACTTAACTAATTGGACTCTGATATTGATTAAGCCATCTTTAGTTAGACATGCAGTAAGATAAAGTCACATCTATTTGGTAGATTCGAATTCATCCCTAATGATTCAAATTATTTCCTATGTAACACTATTGTAACACCAGATTATGTAATGAAGATAATACTGTAATTCTCTGAGCATTACTTTTCTGTTTCCTGTGAGATTTGATTTGATTAGTTTGTATAATTCATTTCTATTCACTACATCAATAATTTCGAATCATTGCTTGATGATCTAAATGGTACAACAATTCTAACAGGATGCTATTGCAAATGTAAAGAATATGGTGCTCTAATTATGTCATCATCAAAAGGGGGGATATAAGTTTCATACTCCTCATGTGGTACCATAAAAAAGAAACCTTTCACCCATACTTCATTAGGATGAATGTTGCAATATATGGAAGTGTATGATGTAGTATAATGAACCAACTTTCCCAAATGATTAGAAAGTGCATAATTTTCATCATGTGAAGGATCCATAAGGGTAGGATTATGCATCTCCCTCAAATGTGTGAAACTTTCCTCATAGGTTGGTTCCAAGGTAGTGGAATCATGCACTTCTTCCCAAAGTGTGTAACTATTATCAAGAGGTAGCTCAAGTTACTATTCCACCTCAACAAGTGATTGGCTCTCATTAAGATCATATTCAAATACATCAAGAACCTACAATTTTTCATGTTTCTCATGATCCATCATGTCATGAGAATCTCCAACTAGTCTACCATGTGACAATCTAAAACATAGGAGGAAGAACAAGTATCTTGTAACCTCTCAAGAAGTTGCTCATTTTGAAATTTGAACTTATGAATATCCTCATTATTATTAAATTATGCTTCGTGTAACCATTCATTAATGTAAACCAAATTGTTTCTATAAAAATCCAAAGACATGAAATTACCTTGGATGTTGCACATTTCTCTTTCAATTTTCTCCATGTCTTCAAGGAAGGATGGCTCCTCCAATGACAAGACTTTCGAACAAGAATTTGACACCAATTCTTTAGTGGTATGGAGCATGCTAAGGGAATCATGTATATTATGTTCACTCATCTTCAAACACCCTTGAATGAAGGATGTTTCATGGGAGCGAACCTCCTCTTCTTCTTTCTTCTTGATTTGATTAACTCACTGAAGCTCAAGTGGTGATGGGGAAGTTTATCTTGGTTCTTCATTATTTGCAAAAAGGTCTTCATCTTCATGCTCATGATAAGTTTGTCTTGTAGAAAATTTTTCAAATCTTATCTCTATGTCACCAACATAGATTTGTGAGAACCCGTCAATAGGTACCCCTTCACATTTCAAGCATCCATTAGTATATTCTATTTGATTTTCAAAACCCCAATCAGTAAGAATTGTGTTCTTTCTTCTTTCAGAGTCACCTTGGGGTGAATTTTGAACCTCTTCATGGAACTATTCTTCTTTTCTTTAATTAGTACTTTTTTTTTCTTTAATTAGTACTTTTTTTTTCTCCTTGGTTTCCTTAGCATCAAGATTCTTGGAGCCTTCTTTTTGAAGAAGGTAAAAAAACTCTCAACAAGTAGGAAGCACATGCATCCATTGAAACTTCTCTTTTGGTCACTTCATTTCTCTTGAATGAGTCCTCATTTTCCTTCTTGTGCTGAAATCCATACTTGAAAATATATTCTTTGAAATAATACCTTTCATGAATATCCCATCTCAAATTTGATACTCCTGGTAACATGCTTCGATATCTAAGGTTGCAATTTCTTCTTTTGTTGGTGGGGGGAGAAGGAAAGTGGGCCTAGTGGGTTTATTGTGAAGATATGATAAGTATGAAAATTTTTATTCAATGGCTCATATTAATGTGCAATTTCAAGGACCATACTATGATACCACTATAGTAACCTACTTGGAAATTTTGGAAAAGAGTGTAAATTGGGCAATTTTGAGCTTAACTAGTCATCACTACGGGGGGTTCCAAGTGACTCCAAATAGGATTGAATTGAAAATTAAAGGGTAGGATGAGTATTACAACACAAAAATATTACCTATGAACACTTTTATCTGAATTTAATTTTATGCAACTTGATTGGGGCTAAGGAGAGAAAGTGCAATCTTAGGAAATTGAGGTCAAATTCCCCGAGGGGTGGAGGCCAATTTTACTCTCCAATTCAACTACGACCCTACAAAATTTAAGAAAATAGTATGGGGATGAATATAAGACATAAATTTATATATTTAATCATGGTTATTAATGTCTTCAAACTTATTATGATGTAAAATATTTGTATGGTAACTTTCATGGAAATTGCATAAGGGGAAATTGCATTACTAACTCAAATTTGACACATGAAAAGTAGAATAGATGGTTATTAAAGTAACATGAAATATAGTAGTAATATACAACATAAAAATGGATTTACCAAAATAAAAAAAATCATATAATTTACCTCATACAAATCTGATATAAAACTCCTTCAAGATTGAAGCCAAATTCATGAAAACCAGTGATTTAATGGCATGAGAATGTAAGCTTTTCACACATGAATTTCTAGTATTTCGAGATACAGAGAATATGGTCATCAAATTACAGAGTAATACATAATTTATGGATTCTCATACATAAAAAATCTCATAGAATAACCCTCATGCAAATCTGATATAAAACTCTTTCAAGATGGAAGTCAAATTCATGAAAACTAGTGATTTAATGGCATGAGAATGCAAGTTTTTTACATATGAATTTATTGAATTTCTAGTTACATAGGATATGGACATAAAATTAGAGATATTTACATCATATGATCCATATTGGGTATCAAATGGATTCAGAAAAGAGAAATCACTACTCCAACAAGTGCACCAACAACATGAGAGTGTGGGAGAATGGAGAAGAAGGAATGAGAGAATAGGGATATAGATGAAAACTCATACTGTATGGACTTCAACGTGAAAATAAAAAAAATTCATTTAGATCAAATGAGAATTCTTAATGTCCTATCCATAAACCAACTTGGAAAGGAATCCAACTCCCTCGAAATTGGTTCACAAGCAGGGAGAGAGAACACTCACCGTGCAACGGACAAGCAAAATCTCTTCAAAATGCCAAAGTCCAATTAAAAATTATCAAAATAAATTATTCTTCCTCATGGAATCCTATTATTAAATTCATGAGTCCTCCTAAGGTTTAATTTCTCTCCATGGGATTCCTCAAACGCATCTTAGTGGTTTAGTAACTCCTATGACACTTGTCTTCTTCTTCATGCTCCAATACTTTCCCCAATTCGAATGGCTACCTATAAACCCCAAATGCACCCTATCGGTGGCTATTTTTATCCCTATAATTTCATAGATCTGAAATCATGTCATAGATCTAAAATCATGTATGACTTTGTCATATTTTTCATAGAATCTTCCATCATTAGTTTCCATAGAGTGCATGGGTTCTCCTTCCAAGTGGAACAAATTGTCTTCTTAGTCTCTTCCTCTTTTATGGGAGTTCCTATACTATCCTAATTTGAATTCCTTTTCTAATTATAGGCTATTGGACACCACATCAACACCCAATAATGTTACATTCCTCATGGATTTGAATTTGGACTAAGGCCATGCCAAGTGTGTGGGGAAATCTAGTCACCCAAGGACTTCACAAGCTTCCAATTGTCTCCATGCACCAATGCCAACTTATTTTCTTAAAATTTATTATTTATGTGACCCATTTTAATGTGAATATGGTAAACCAAGGTTCTTTTGGGTCCTATATCTCCCTTATTATAAAATTTATGTCTCCACCTCAACCTAGGGAACTAGTAGGTTGGTGAAACATTATTTGCAAGTAGTCTTATTTGGATGGGGACATGGCACTTGTTTTATGTTGTTGTAATACTTTGTAGAAGTTTATTTTCAAACCTTCTATAAAATTTTGACAGATTTGTTAGCTTAAAATATTTAACTCAATAGGTATGGCATCAAGGGCCTACAATGGAATATTTTTCTACATGGGTTCTTGATGAGGAGGAGGAACAAGTCAACTATAGTGAAAATTTCACTGAGTGCGTTGATTTATTCACCTACTCTATCCCTAGGAATTTTCTAGAGGAAGTTACTGTTGAAATATTGTAACTTTGAAGAATATTCTATATGTATTTCTTTGTGGTCCCCGATGGTCCTATCGGGAGAACCACTTGTATTACTTTGTACCCCGATGCTCCTAATCGGAAGAACTAATAAGAGTCATGAGGAAGTCCCCTCTAATTGTAAAGGTGGGTCATTAGCACCGCAGTGTGGTTACTTGAGCCTACATGTGTAAATCGATCCTACATGATTAACTCGAGCCTACATGACAGATTGGTTAACTTAAGTGAACAGATGAATATAAATAGAAGGGTAGTGCTCCTCATTTGTAACACACACTCTCACTTGAGTAGTGCACTTCTGGAGGAGAGAAGTAGCTGGAGAAGGAGGAGGATCAGGTTTTTGATCTCCTTGTTGGTTTTACCTTTTTACCTTTTCGGGGCATCTATATTGAGGAAGCTTTTGCTGGGTTTTTCCGTTTAGGGTTTTCCCAGGATAAATCTGTGTTGTTCTTGTGATACTGTTTCATTCAGTGATCCTGTTTATATGCTTTTGTTATGAAAAATGAAATGATATACTGATGTCCTAGCTAAGCATATGAAAATTCAACATGGTATCAGAGCTAACCTGAATAGGACAAATTTCACAAGCTATAGAAGCTAAATATTCTTAATTTTTTTTTCTCTCTCCACAATCAATCATCAAAAGAAGGCTAGGATGACTCTCCATTGAAGGGTGCATCTTTCTGTCGAAGCGGAAATCGATTCCCAGCATTTTCAGTTTTCGGTGCGGGAAATTAGGGCTTCTTACTGAAGAGGAATTTTTGAGTGAGCCTGGCATAGGATTGATATCCTCATAAAAATATAATTTTAGAGACCTGGATCAATATTTTTGGTTGGGTGAATCTCCAGGAAAGACAAACCCTAGTTTGACCCCGAGCTAGAAAAACCCTAAATACTAAAACTGCTATGTTTTGGTACATTCGCTATATACCAAGATTGGCGAAGGCTCAGGACCTAAAAATTTCAAAGGTAGAAGACAAAATACTGATGTACACTGTTTCCAAAATTCAGCCTCATATTGTCTATATTCTAGGAGATATGATCTGTCAAAGTTAGGGTTCCAGCCTCCTCCAGAATTCATCCCTAAACAAGACACTCGGGGAAAATTGATATAGCATGGGCTATAGAGGCCCAAATTAAATTCCTAAAGATGTTCTAGAAAGAGAACGGACTGTACTTTCTTTGGCCCTAATTTCAGAACCAGAAGATGAAACAGTGACATGTGGCATGTTGTACAACTTTGCTGTTCTGAATAGTCCTAAAACAGGTCACCTTGGGAAAATGATCATAAATCCCAATCGGTGAAACCAATTCTAATGAAAACTATGGTGTTGGATCAGGGACATGCGAGGTTACCTTAGTGATAAATTTAAGACACAGAGGAGCTTTAATTTTGGATATGTAACAGAAGTAGTGACAGGTATTTCCGTAGAAGAAATTGGAAAACTAGGGCTTCCTATTCCGAGAGCTTTCCTCCACTGTTTTAAAAAAATGAGTACATTGGACAGATCCAGTTGAAGATATACAATCAGATGTAAAATATTACAAGTTTTTAAAATTAGGGTTTCTCTGACAAACCCTAGATCAGCCAGCTTCGAAAGCACGACGGACACCTCAAATCGGTAAGATCTAATCTTTTGCTATTTCAATTTGAGGTTCTCATTTCAAAGTGATATATCACATCAGCTTGTTGATAAGGCTGTTGAAGTTGAAAAATTTCAAGCATGGAAGTATTTGATCTCTCTGAAGAAAATGAATTGGACACCTACATGAGTAGAGAGGCCCCAGTTCCATATAGAGATGATGCTCAAAGCCTCACACAAGAAGAACTTGATCAAGGCCAAGAAGATCATTATTGATTCAATCACGGATCAACTTGTACCACAAGTGTTGTCCCTAAAGACACCGAAGATGTTTTGATCAAGATATTTGAAGATAAGAACATAAATCAGAAGATGGATTTAATAAAACAGTTGAAGAATGTGAAGATCCAAAATGCAGAACATCTTGAAGTAGTAGAAGAAGAAGCGGAGAATGCAGAAGTGGTGATAGCCACCTTGAATGGTCTCCCAGGATCATGGGATTCATTCATGCAAATAATATATGCTAGAAGGAAGTGATTACTTTCAGTTGAATTCAGGAAGAATAAGATGGGAGCAATTGAAGATCAAGCTCTCACCATTCAAAGAAGATCCCTCAAGCGATGAGGAATGTGAAGAACTCAATTCTTGAAGAACCTCTTATCCATCTTATCATTTAAAATGATGATGTCATGAATGAAGAAGATGATGAAGCAGAATGATCAAGATGCAGTTTACCCATGAAACAAATAAAAGATAAGTATTCAATTGTGACTTCATGATATTGTTTTGTTATACATTTGATTATATTCAGTTGATTTGTTATGCATGATAGATTGTTTGCATTAATGACTGTATACTACTAATATGCATGTGATGGGTAAGTAGCTCATGCTGCTCTCCATTGCTACTTATCTAGAATGAAGCCACCTTGATGACATATTGGATTAGTGCACAATATCAATAATGTCATGATAGAGATGGGAGGCATCTAGAAATTTTATGTGAGATATGGATGAATGTTGTATTGGCTAAACAGTTGCATGATGCATAAGAATTTTTCGTTATGCATATGTTTTATGAAATAGTTCTAACCATGCAGCTGGTGCATTTGAATTGTAGGGAAGGTCATGTACAACCTCCTACAATAAGAATGAGACTTGTTCTGAAGAACAAGTGATGACAATTCAAGATTCACTGCAATAAAATCCGAAGCTCCTAGGGTCAGAAACACCATGATGGAAGAAAGAGCTTCAGAGAGCGGTAGATCCACCTTGAAGGATGAAGACCACCATGGGTACAAGAGATAATTCAAGATGAAGAAAATAATGCTATGAAAGAAGCTATGATCAAAGAATAACTATTGATCATGGGGAATGATGTATACGATATGATTTCAAGACATAAAGGGAAGTACATAGTATCCTCCATATGGATCCACAAGAACAAATGTACAAAGAAAGGTTCGTGATTTGCCTCAGAAAGAATAGACTATGGCATGACATACTAT
>LPNX010623263.1:153135-170551 GCA_001517045.1 Pseudotsuga menziesii | reverse complement strand
AGTCACAAGGATTTGAAGTTGAAGACAGATGGACTCACATATGAAAGTTGAAGAAGGCCCTCTATGGCCTGAAGCAAGCTCCCAGAGCTTGGTATGGAAGAGTAGATAGTTTCCTGATGAGCATGGGCCTTGCCAAGAGTAAATTTGATCCTAACCTTTACTACAAGGTTGTAGAAGATGAACCTGTCATCCTGTTATTATATGTGGATGACTTATTCTTGACACAAAATGAGAAATAGATCATGGAAAGTAAGAAGAAACTAGCAGAAGAATTTGAGATGAAAGACCTTGGGTTAATTCATTATTTCATAGGTCTGGAAGTATGGCAAAGTTTAGAAGGAATATTTCTCAACCAGGGAAAGTATGCGGTAGAGATATTGAAGAGATTCAATATGTTGGAATGCAAAGCCATGCCCACACCCATGGACTCCAACCTAAAGCTATTAGCTGATGACTCGTTAGAGTTAGTGGATGTGACTCACTACAGACAGATCATTGGGTCATTGATGTACTTGACAAATAATAGACCAAACATTTGTTTTGCTGTAAACACCTTAAGTCAATATCTTGTTCAACTAAGATGGGTTCACCTAGTAGCTGCAAAACATGTGATGAGATATCTGAAAGGGACTGTAGAATTTGGTCTATACTATGATGGTAGCCATGAGTATAGATTGTATGGCTACACAGAAGCAGATTGGGCTAGAAGTATCTCAGATAGGAAAAGCACATCAGGTAGATAATTTTGTTTGAGGTCTGCTATGAGTTCATGGTTTAGCAGGAAACAATCCAGTGTTTCTCTTAGCACGGTTGAAGCAGAATACATAGCAGATTGCTCTACTAAGTTGTGAAGCCATATGGCTTCAGAAGCTGATATCAGGTCTCTTTGACCTGAATATGGATACTACAATGATTCTATGTGATAACCATAGTTGTGATGACAAAGAACCCTGTGTTCTGATGTAACACATAGAAATCCAGTATTTCTACATACAAGATAAGATGCAGATGATGATACTGTAGATGCAGATGATGGTGATTCAGTATTTCTAATCTGAATATAGAGATGATGATGTTTCAGCATTCCCATACTGAAGATATAGATGATGATGATTTCAGTACTGAAGATATAAATGATGATGATTTCAGTATTCCCATACTGAAGATATAGATGATATTTTAGTATTTACATACTGTAGATGTAGATGATGGTGATTTCGTATTTCTATACTGAATATAGAGATGATGATGCTTTCAGTATTTCTATACTAAAGATATAGATGATGATGCTTTTAGTATTCAAATACTAAAGATGTAGATGATGATGGTTTGGATGATGATGTACTGACGAAGCCTCTGCCTCAAGTAGAGTTCAAACACTTTCGAGACAAGCTTGGTGTTGTTCGGAAAGACCTTCCTTGAAAGGGGGAGTAGTGATGTTGCAATGGGATTGTATCATCCCTGGGAATTTTCCCTAAAGTGATCTGGAGACCTCGGTCCTCGAGAATGCAGAGGGATTGTATAATCCTAGGACATCTGTCCACAATAGATCCGATGACCTCGGTCCTCGAGAACATGGTGGGATTGTATCATCCCTGGGCACTTTCCCTAAAGTGATCCGGAGACCTTGTCTTCGAGAATGAAGAGGGATTGTATCATCCCAGGACATCTGTCCATAATAGATTCGGTGACCTCGGTCCTCGAGAATGTGGTAGGATTGCATCATCCTTGGACATTGTCCAAAAGTGATAGGGACTGATTCTCCTGTAATCAATCCGGTGGCTTCGGTCCTTGAGAATGTGGTAGGATTGCATCGTCCTTGGACATAGTCCTAAAGTGATAGGGACTGATTCTCTCGTAATCAATCCGATGGCTTCAGTCCTCAAGAATGTGGCAGGATTACATCATCCTTGGACATAGTCCTAAAGTGATAGGGACTGATTCTCCCGTAGTCAATCCGGTGGCTTCGGTCCTCGAGAATGTAGTAGGATTGCATCATCCTTGGACATAGTCCTAAAGTGATAGGGACTGATTCTCTCGTAATCAATCCAGTGGCTTCGGTCCTCAAGAATGTGGTAAGATTGCATCGTCCTTGGACTTAGTCCTAACATGATAGGGACCGATTCTCCTGTAATCAATCTGGTAGCTTCAGTTGTCGAGAATGTGGTGGGATTGTATCATCCCTAGACTTTAAGTCCAAAAGTGATCCAAAGATTTTTTGTCTTTGAGTTGTGGATTGCAAGTTGTAGCTGATGATGATGATGATGTACTGATCGAAAGATCATATGTTGCTGATGATGATGATGTTCTTTGATCGAAAGATCGGAAGTTGCTGATGATGATGATGTTCTCTGATTAAAAGATCAGAATATGATGATGATGCTGTTGCTGCTGATGATGATGTTCTCTGATCGAAAGATCAGAATATGATAATGATGATGTTTCTCTGATCGAAAGATCAAAAGTTGCTGATGATGATGATGTTCTCTGATTGAAATATTAGAATATAATGATGATGTTGTTGCTGATGATGATGATGTTCTTTGATCGAAAGATCAGAATATGATGATGATGATGTTTTTTGATCGAAAGATCAGAAGTTGCTTATGATTATGATGTTGCTACTGATGATGATGTTTTCTGATCGAAAGATCAAAATGCAATGATGATGATGATGTTTCTGATCGAAAGATCAGAATGTGATGATGATAAGATCCTGATGATGATGATGTCGTATTATCAAAGTATGATGATGATGACAGATCAGAATATGATGATGAGTTGATGTTAGAGTATGATGATGTTCGGTTGATGATGTTTCTGATCGAAAGATCAAAGGCTGATGATAATGATGATTCTGATTGAAAGATCAGAGTATGATGATGATGATATTTTGATGCTGATATTTTGATGATGATGATGATGATGATGATGTTTTCATGATGATGTTTCTGATCAAAAGATCAGAGTATGATGATGATCGAAAGGCCAAAGTGTTGAAGAAGATGTTGTTGATCGAAAGGTCAAAGTGTTGAAGATGATGTTGCTAATCGAAAGGTCAAATTGTTGAAGATGATGTTGCTGATCAAAAGGTCAAAGTGCTGAATATGTTGCTGATCGAAAGGTCAAAGTGCTGAAGATGTTGTTGTTGATTGAAGAGTCAAGATGCTGAAGATGTTGTTGATTGAAGTGGTCAAAGTACTGATGATGCTGAAGACTAAAGATTGAAGATGAAGACTACATGATGTTGAAAAGCTTCCAATGATTTATAGATGTATCACCCTGATGGTGTTGATGATGTCCTCTATCTCTCTCCTATTATTGTTGTTGTTGATGTTGTTATAGAATACCCTTCTCGTTAAGGGGGAGTGTTGAAATATTGTAACATCGAAGAATATTCTATATGTATTTCTTTGTGGTCCCCGATGGTCCTATCGGGAGAACCACTTGTATTACTTTGTACCCCGATGCTCCTAATCGGAAGAACTAATAAGAGTCATGAGGCAGTCCCCTCTAATTGTAAAGGTGGGTCATTAGCACCCTAGTGTGGTTACTTGAGCCTACATGTGTAACTCGAGCCTACATGATTAACTTAATCCTACATGACAGATGAGTTAACTTAAGTGAATGGATGAATATAAATAGAAGGGTAGTGCTCCTCATTTGTAACACACACTCTCACTTGAGTAGCACACTTGTGGAGGAGAGGAGTAGCTGGAGAAGGAGGAAGATCAGGTTTTTGACTCCTTGTTGGTTTTACCTTTTTACCTTTTTGGGGCATCTATATTGAGGAAGTTTTTGTTGGGTTTTTCCCTTTAGGGTTTTCCCAAGATAAATATGTGTTGTTCTTGTGATACTGTTTCTTTTAGTGATCATGTTTATATGCTTTTGTTATGAAAAATGAAATGATATACTGATGTCTTAGCTAAGTATATGAAAATTCAACAGTTACAACTATAGATATGGAGGAAATTTTGGATTCAAAGGGGGGGTCACTCACTCATGATAAACCTTTTGGAAAACCCCAAAGTATAGGATCCTCCTGTTACATCTGTCCTAGAGGAAGATTGATATAAATATTTAGACATTTTTGGATCTAATGACCATCCAGGGTGTCATATTGCAAAGATTCAGTCACCTGTGTGGTTCCTACCATAGAGATTAATCATTTTGTATTTAATCCACAATCATATTAGACTACCATATCAAATTCAAAGGTCTATCCTTCTCAGGTGGTTATGTATTTTTGGGAAATTTCCATATCCATCTCTTCTGATAAGCCTGCAACACACCGTAGTGAATGTTGAGCAAGGTTGTCGTTGATGACAAACCATTAATGACAAAGGTAAGATAAAGGTTGATGAGATGGAAAGGAGTGAAAAACGTTGATAACATGGCATGAAGGACATTGGATATGGGCATTGGAACACTGAGTGTTTCAAATGGGCCAAATGACCATCATGTGGTCATTTGTGGATTGCTAGGGTCATGGAACCCTTGAAGATGGTCATAGTACATGAGAAGGTTTCATACCCATATACATGGTTTTATTTGGACACACTTGGTTTCTTATTAGTGATAGTCCATGCTACCATTTGATGATGGGCTTGAATTCCATGGAAAACATTTTTTAAAATATTATATGATAGCCTTGGAAGAGCCTTTGAAACTCGTGCATGTGGTACCTTTGGGTCTTGGACCCACACAATTGTAGCTTGTTGATGATGATGATGTGTGGTAAAATGGATATTGAATATTATGGAGTCCGTTGAAGCCCTTGAAGATGTCCTATGTCATCACAATGGTGACAAAGGCTTGGTCTGTGTATTGCTTGAATCATGAGAAGCGACCCACAAACATAGTAAACAATAACAATTGATGAAATAAACTTGTTGAGGAGGTCTTCTTTATAAAGAATTGATATTCAAGTTCAGAATAAAATATATTTCAAACAAGTCAGACCAGCCTTGAAAGATAAAAATACAATTATTTTTTTGAGACAGGTCAACCCAAAAATATACATGGAAAATTTGTATAAATAGGAACCAAAAGTTCTAATTTATGTGGATTCATGTGAGTAAATTTTAGCTCTGAATTTTGGGTGATTGAATGGAGAATGAGGCAGATGCAATTTTTGAATCAAATGGAGTTACTTAGCTCAGATTTTCGAGCTGCCTTCTTCCTCAAATTTCAGAGTGTTTTTTTTGTCCTAATTTTCGAGCTACCTCCTCAAATTTCGAACTGTTTTCCTCCTGTAAAATTTTGGATTTCCACAGTTCAATTCTTTAGATGAAAAATCAACCTATGATTTTTTGCATACTTGAGGCATCCATAGTGAAATATGATTGCTTTGACCTTAAAAAAATTGCATATGAAGTCACATTGAGTTAAATAACATTCCGCCAAGGAAGCTCCAGAGGTAAGTGAAAACAAGTCGCTATGTGGTATAACTCTTTGACTTCAGGTATGGAGAATATAGAAGCATATCAGTAGGCATAAAAGGAGAAAAAAAAGTAGTCCTGCTAAATGATTTAAATCTGTTTGGATTCCTTCTTGGCAAGTATGCAATAGTGAAGAGAATGGTCAGGGACAAACATAGGAAGGTTTGATCTCAAGTGAGAAGGAGTCAAAGTTCATTTAGGTTTAAGGATTGACTCTGAGGACACCTTGATATTAATCTGGTAGGATTTTGAAGGCATAGATACATGAATATTGATCTTTGCAATGACGCTCACAGGTAGAAAAGAGATGTTTTCTCTTTATATTTTATTTTCAGTGTTTTGGGTTATCTCTAACTAAGATTCTTGGCACTACTATATATGGATCACACTCTAAAATTTGTATGACTGAGACATCCATCTAAGTCCTTCAATCAAGTGTGTGTGTGTATATGTATATCTGTGTATATATATATATACACACACACATATACATATACATATACATATACATATACACACACACATATATATGTGTGTGTGAGTGTGTGTGTGTGTGTATGTATGTATGTATCTCTCTCTCTCTCTACATACATACATACATACATATGTATGCATGTATGTATGTATGTATGTATGTATGTATATACATCAAACTATACACGTATATACATATACATATATACATATACATATACATATACATATATATATGTGTGTGTGTGTGTGTATGTGTGTGTGTGTAGATAGATAGATTAGTTGATGAGTATTGTGTGAAGAAACTGTGAACAAAATTATGAGTATGATAAGTCTCAAGGAAAGTGTGATCCAAAGCTCTGCCCTCACAACTGAAGAAATTCAAGCATGTTGTTTCAAGGACGGAGGAGTTTTGGGAGTAGGATTAAAACCATATGATACATGTTGACCAACCTCATTGGTTATATCAAGTTTTTTACTTGATCGTGTTTGACTTGGCTCAAAAGGAAGTTTTGATGAGACACTTACATGAGTAAGTATTTCTTAATATGCATGTAAAAGAGACCAAGGTCTGATATATGAGCTACAGAAATAAACTCAATAGAAGAGCAAGACTATATTAAGTTTGATAGCTTCAAGAGCATGAACAAGACAGAACTACACTAGCTAACTTTGGATTATGACAGTGATGAGCGAGCGAGTAATGATAGCGTTACCAGGCAAAGATGTTCATGACAAGTTGAATTAAAATGATAGCAGAGGACAACTTCAGTGTTGATGAACAGATGACAAATTCAGTGTTGATGAGCAGAGGTTGATAAACAAAGGTTGATGATAGTGATGCAAGCTGAGTCTTGCACTTGAGGATTGGAATCCTCACACTTTCTCAGTTGAACTTGAGAAAACCAGTCTGGGTCGTGTTGTAAGAGTTGGTGCTGATTGTGATCGAGAAGATTGTAGTCTTCCATGTACAATACATAAACAAGTATAACATACAAATCTTGTGTATTCTTATGTTGTGTTGCTACTTATGATTCATTGTTGATTAGTTGATACATGATTATGTAATGATGATATACTTGGTAGCGTAATGCATTGATGAAATATGCTAATTTGATAGAAGGTGAAAAGGTTTTAAAATAGTCATCACACTGATTCACCCCCCTCTTAGTGTGACCATTGTGTCCAAAAATTGATATCATATATGGCCTTCACCACAAGCCTTAAGCTTGAAGAGATCCATGGACACACAATGTAAGCAAAATCAAAGTCCTCAAGGAATGATGTTCCAGTATTTGATGCGATAGATTATTTCAGTTGGAGGAGAAAGAGGAAAGCCTACTTGAATATTTTTGTTGTTTGTGATATTGTGATCAATCCACCCATTCCATCAAATAAGAATTCCAAGTCAGCTACACAGAAGGAAGCTAAGAATGACAACACCACCGCCTTGAAGTTCCTCATGGATGGAGTTCCCAGCTCAGTTAAAGAAAGTGTAGGGGAATACACTTCAAATAAAGACCTATGGTTCAAGTTGGAAAATGAATACCAAAAGGGAATACAAGACATTTAAAAGATGAATCAGGAAACAAAAGTCAAGCCCCATGAAGATGTCAAGCAGGAAGGGAAGAAATAATTGGACTCCAGTGAAGGCATGCATTATGTTGATCATAATAGTCATATATGTGATGAAATTGAAAATGTTCTTGTAGAATATGATGAAGATATTTCAAAGAATAAAAAGGAAATAACTCACACCCTTTTGAATATTGATCTCAAAGCCAATTGGTTCACGAACAAAGTCAATCTATATCAGAATGACTTCATGAGGTTTAAAAGGAGAACCTTGGATTCTTTGAATAAATATAAATAGAAGACCATGATACTAACATAAATTCTTGTAAAACTTAAGCACAATGATGAGGTATTACAGGATTAGATAGAATACAAGAAAGATGAAGTTTAAAGACTAAATATTGAGTTGATTAAGCAAGTATAAGAACAAGAAGAGCCTCATGAAGATTCAAAAGAACTTGAAGAAACAAGGAAGGCTAATGTTGAATCCAATGGGATGGATGAAGTCTTGAGACACTAGTTGGATGAAAAGGAGAAGACTTGAAAAAAGCTAGAGATGGAGGTAGTTGACCTTAGAAAGAAGAATCTAAAGATAGATTCCTTTTTCAAGTTAAAAAACAATTCAACTATCTTGGATGATATCTTGGAGAGTCAAAGATATCCATTTGACATATATGGTCTTGGCTACAAGAAGGAAGGAGAAAAATATGAAGTTGGCACTTTCTCCCCCAAGAATCCTAAAGTAGGTCCTTTGATGTCCACAACAAAAAGTAATGATCCACCCATAGAACACAAAGAAGACCTTAGAAGATCATAAATACATCAAGGGGTTAGTCCTACACGTCAAAGAAAATTCAGAAGGGAAACAACTCCAAGATGGAACCAAGGTCCCAGGTATGCAGATGGTTTCAATGGTTATGTTTTTCTTGTACTAAATTTAATCATAAGGAATTGGATTGCATATCTTATACAAAAAGTGTCAGGCCTAAAAAAATGGTCAGATGTTCGACATGCAACTGTGGTGTCCATATTTCTGCTAATTACCACACCATGAGATTCTACAACTGTAGTGGATTTGGTCATAAAGCCCAAGAATGTGCAAGTCCATGAAAAAAACCTATGAAAGGGCCCTCATATACATCAGCAAGGAAAACCCATGAATCTTGGAAAATGAATAATGCAGGAAGAAGTGAATCCCATAAAACATGTACTCAAGAACAAGGACACTCTCAGGTATGGATGAAAAAGAATGTTTTGTCGAATGTGAATGAAGTTGATTATTTCACAGAAGATGGATTCCATTTGGAAGTCCAAGATTAAGGATTCTCAAAGACCCTAGCACGCCTTGGGCTCATGAAGTTTGAGGATGAACTCAAAGGATAATTATGGCTACTCCAAACAAGGAGACAAGTCCAAGGATCACAACTACAGTTGGCATGGTTAGAAAAGAAAAAACAAATCAAGTAAAGCAACATTATGATTGTTATTGATGCATGCTTTCCTTTTATGAATTTACAAGATACATTTATTAAATCATACAATGAGGAAGAATATTAAGAGCAACATTAAGGGTTGAACTAACTAAGATGAGATAGTTAGTAAATGGGAAACTGAGATGAAGAGTTTAATTGTAGACAAGTCTTAAATAACTTCCGAACTAAATACAATAAAACCGATATTCACAAGCTAGTTTCTGATTGAAAGAAGTTGCAGACTTAAGTTTTAGGTCAGATTGTAAAACAACAATAGATGAGAGCTACTATGGATAATTGAAGTTGAAGCTACGATGGAAACTACTTTTTTATGACACTTGTTCCACTTAATGACTTTGAAAGAGGAACTCATGATGGACACATACTTAAGGCTTCAAACATATGTCAAAGAGAAAGGTTATAATGAACTAAAGAAGCATTGATGGAAAATACAACTTGTTGAAAGATGCTCGTAGACATATGGGAAAAGTGTCCACCATGCCTAAAAGTATGCCTGCATAGTTCACAAAATTCCTTCATATGAGAAGAAAAATGAACGTAGGTTTTGGAAGAATTCCCAAAATCCTTAGAAAAAGTGCTCACAATAGTAGAAGGTGCCATAAACAGTGAAGAATTGATGTTTCATTTGGCCTAAAGACAACAATCTTGTAGTTACACTTTTGAAGGCATATTTGATCTTTTTAAAGTACTTGGTTAATAAATGTTTAGGCCTCATATGAGGACACTTTTGGCATGTCTCAAGAATTGGTTAAAGGTTGATTTGGTAAAGTCTAAATATTATCTATAATAATGATTTGGCACAATTTTTCTCAATGATAAGTTTGTGGCTACTTGAAGGATCTTTTCAAGGTATCCCATTATAGATTTGAGAAATGGTAAGATGTCAGACAATGAATGACTTATCAACAGATTCTGCTATCACTTGGCATGAAAAGAAGCTTTGACACCTTGAAGTAGATTGAAAGAGTGTTTGAAAGGGGGAGCTTGGGATGTTTAAAAAAACTACAAGAGTGTACTAGAAGAAGTGCAATAGTTTGAACTTTGAAGACAATATTAATAAACATGATTTAACTATGATATCGTGTGATTTGATAAGTAGCCTAACATCCCAAGATTTACTTGACATTCATAGTTGGATGTGACATCTTGGTAATAACAACCTGAGTTATTTGTAGAGTTTAAAAGTTAATATCACAATGAAAATCAGTGATTTGTGACAACATTGATATGAAAGATCCAAAGTCACCTAGAATAAGAGTGTTGATTGAAAGGGGGAGAGATGATATGAAAGAGGAAGCAGACAATTCAATATGATCCCAAAAAATTTTAATACATTTTTCTTGGAATTGTGAAACTTTTGATGGCTAAGTGTTTGATCCTTTGTCATTAATGTCAAAGGGGGAGAGTATTTGATGAAGTGTTTCCATCAATGACAAAGGGGGGGTTTGTTGAGAAAGGTTGTCATTAGTGACAAACCATTGATGAAAAAGGTAAGATAAAGGTTGATGACATGGAAAAGAGTGACAAATGTTGATGGAATGGAATGAAGGACATTGGATATAGGAATTGGAACACTTAGTGGTTCAAATGGTCCAAATGACCCATCATGTGGTCATTTGTGGCTTGATAGGGTCATGGAACCCTTATAGATGGTCATAGTGCAGGATAATGTTTGATACCCATATACATGGTGGTGTTTGGACACACTTGGTTGCTTATTGATGATGGTCCATGCTACCATTTGATGATGGTATTTAAGTACATGGAAAGCATCTTGATTAAATATCATATTATAGACTTGGAAGAGCCTTTGAAACTCATGCATGTTGTACCTTTGGGTCTTAGACCCACACAAATGTAGCTTGTTGTTGATGATGATGTGTGGTAATATGGATATTGAAAATTATGGAGTCCGTTGAATCCCTTGAAGATGTCCTATGTCATCACAATGGTGACAAAGGATTTTTCTGTGTATTGCTTGAATCATAAGAAGTATCCCACAAGCACAGTCAATAATGACAATTGACGAAATAAACTTATTAAGTCAGACTGCTAAATAAGGAATTGATATTCAAGTTAAAAATAAAATATATTTCAAACAAGTCAGCCCGGCCTTGGAAGATAAAAACAAAATTATTTTTTTGAGACAAGTCGGCCCATAAATATATATGGAAAATGTGTATAAATAGGAACCAAAATTTCTAATTTATGTGGATTCATGTGAGTAAATTTTAGCTCTGAATTTCGGGTGATTGATGAAATACTGAGGAAACCGTAGTTTGTGAATCAAGTGGAGTTGCTTAGCTTAGATTATTGTTCTACCTTCTTCCTCAAATTTTGGACTGTTTTTTTTTCTCCTAATTTTTTGGCCGCCTCCTCAAATTTTAGATTGTTTTCCTCTTGTAAAATTCTGGGCTTCCGCAGTTCAAGTCTTGAGATGAGCAATCAAACTATGAGTTTATGCATACCTAAGGAAGCCATAGTGAAAGATTATTTCTCTTATTTCTAAAAAATTGCAGATGAAGTCACATTGAGTTAAAGAACACTCTACCAAGGCAGCTCCATAGGTAAGTGCAAACAAGTCACTATGTTATATAACTCTTCGAATTTAGGTATGGAGAATATAGCGACAAATCAATAGGCATAAAAGGAGCCACAACAGTAGTACTAGTAAATGAGTTAAGGTCTGGTTTTGGAGTCCTTGAAAAGTCTGCAATAGTGAAGAGAAGGGTCAAGTACAAACATAGGAAGGTCTGATCTAAGGTGAGAAGGAATCAAAGTTCATTCAGGTTTAAGGATTGAATCTGAATACACCTTGATATTTTTATGGTAGGATTCTGAAGGCATAGCTACATGAATATTGATCTGTGTGATGACACTCATAGGTAAAAAAGAAATTTTTTCTCTTTATCTCTGATTTTTAGTGTTTTGGGTTATCTCTAACTACGATCCTTGGAAGTACTATATATGGATCACACTCTAAAATTTGGATGATTGAGACATCCACCTGAAGCCTTCAATCAAGTGTGTGTGTGTGTTTGTGTGCATTTCAGTTGATGAGTATTGTGTGAAGAAATTGTGAACAAAATTTTGAGTATGATAAGTTTGAAGGAAAAAGTGATTCAAAGCTCTTCCCTCACAACCGAACATATTCAAGCATCTTGTTTCAAGGTTGGAGGAATTTTAGGAGAATAATTAAACCCATATGATACATGTTGATTAGCCTAATTGTTTATATCAAGTTTTTGAATTGATCATGTTTCACTGGGATTAAAAGGAAGTTCAGATGAGACACTTATAGGAATAAGTAGTTCTCAATATGCATGTAAATGAGACCAAGGTCTAATATATCATCTACAAAAATAAACTCAATAGAATAGCATGACTATGTTAAGTTTGGAAACTTTAGGAGCGTGAATGAGATGAAACTAGACTAACTAACTTTGGATTATGACAATGATGAGTGAGTGAGTAATGATAGTGTTACCAGATAGACATGGTTCATGACAAGTTGAATTAACATGATAGCATAGGACAAGTTCAATGTTGATGAGTAGAGGACAAGTTTAGTGTTGATGAGTAGAGGACAAGTTCAGTGTTGATGAGCAGAGGTTGATAAGAAAGGATGATGATATTGATGCAAGATAAATCTTGCACTTGAGGATTGGGCTCCTCACCCTTTCTTAGTTGGACCTAAGCAAACTAGGTTGGGCCTTGTTGTAAGAGTTAGTACTTTTCTTATTAGTTGGTGCTGATTGTAATCACAAAGATTGTAGTCTTCCATGTACAATACATAAACAAGTTTACCATACAAATCTTATGTCTTCTTGTGTTGTGTTGCTACTTATGAGTCATTGTTGATTAGTTGATATATGATTATGTAATGATGATATAGTTCGTAGCGTAATGAATTGATGAAATCTGCTAATTTGATAGAAGGTGAAAAGTTTTTAAAATATTAATCACACTGATTCACCCCCCTCTCAGTGTGACCATTGTTTCCAATAGTGAATTTGGTGAATACAAGGGTGAAAATTTTAATGGTTAGGATTTAGACTTTGATATTCTTGTTGCTCCTTTTAGGTGAGAAAAAGGAAAATCTATGTAAAGGATCTGGTCACCCACTTTAGGTGCATAAGGTTACTAAGAAGAGGGACAACTTGGTTAAGATGAGTGTTCTCAAGGATATATGAGTTTCCTAGATTCTAGATTTTGTGGGTAAAACCCTAGTGTGGAAATTATTTGGATGAAGGATATCGGCTATGTCATTGAATAATTGGGTGTAGGAGATATCGATCCATATCATAGGTTATAAACCCTCCTTCCACATGTTTCCCAAGGGTTGTTTGAATTTTTCTTTTTTATTCTCTCTTGATATTGTGAATATTTTAAATGGGACTTGGTTTTGGGGATCTTCATAGTTAACCTTGAATCCTTGCACCCTCTATCTACATCTAGTTTGGAGGAGCCTCTAATCCAAGTGAATACTAGTGGCCGTCAACTTGTTCCACCAATTTATAATGGTTTTCCATCTTCTTGGCAATTTTTTATGTTTTTTTTAGTCTCAAACTTTCAAGGCCATTCTGAGTCCCAAACTTCTAGGGCCATTTTGAGGCCCTAAACAGTGTTTTTTTGGCCAATTTAGGGGCTAGTGATTTCCATGGAGCATTTTGTGCCCAATAAAAAGTTGTGAATCAAGGTTAGTTATCTCCAATGATCTATGGACTTCCCTAAATGGATATCATACATAAAATTTGCACCCATGGAAGCTAACTTATCAACTAGCCACCAGAGGGACTGTAAATAATTTTGGTGCTTCATCTCCTAGGCTTAGGTGTTTGGATGTTAAGGTTTCTACCACTTTATGATTATGATAAAATACCCTTTATAGTATCTTTGTAATGAACTATTGAAATGAGTGTAGCCTACACATGTCTCTTTAGAGATAAGATACCACGATCAGAGCTAGTTTGTATTGCTTTGCAATTTACAATGTTTTTAAATTCCATTCATTAATATAATTTGAGTTTTTCTATGCTATTGTGATTTATACAAAAGGATTGTGTGTGTGTTTCACTTTATATTGTTTCCTTCATTTTGTTTTGTGAATAATCGATATCAGTGGTATTAGAACAATATGTTCTTGTTGTTTCTTAGTGCATGTCGCTAATGAGATATGGATATCAAGAGTTGGGTCTCAAACTAGTTGAGCTTGGGGAGAGACATTTTCATTGAAATAAGAATACTCACATGGAGAGAGAATGAATCCCTCGCGGTACAGAGGAATGAGTTGATGGATAATCTCTCCCAGATCCTTCAATGACTGTCGACGGTGGTGAATCAGGCACCTTCAATGAGCAACCTTTTTGGAGGTGAAAATCCATTCAAGTTACAAGTTAACTTTGAAATTCCATTATTTGAAGGCTACATGGTTGTATATGGTTTGGATAAATGGTTAAATCTATTAGAGGGTTATTAGTTTATTTAATCTTTTACAAAATAAAATATTACCTTCTCACTCCTTAAGTTCCTCCACTTTAAATGCCAGTGGGACGGTACTATGAGAGAATGTCAGAGATGATTCTACAACATATGATACATAACCCACCTAGGAACACTTTTTTGATTCCCTCAAGGAGGATTTCTAACCCATCAAAAACTATGATGACTAGTATACGATATGGACAGCTTTTCACCAGGAGATAGACCAGATTATGCATGCATTTACAAATATATTCCACACCTTTCACTCAAATTTAGGTATTAGAGACTCCAAATGGAACTTGGTACTAAATTACATCGGTTTCCTATAGAAGTATATCCAAAAAGAGATGTATTTCCTAGAGATATTCTCAATGGGATATTCTTATTGATATGTTATAAAAATTGAGCAAAAATTCAAGTAGAACAATAAGTGGGAATTTAGGTTTGCAAATCAATCACAGTAGAATCATGGTAAAGGTGAACCTAACTGATTGAGAAAATGATATACAAACTCATGAAAACCAGTCCAAACTGCAAGTGAAGAAGGGTAGATGAAATCCTCAAAGTCAAACTTTAGATCAGAATCAGATGTGGAGAAATACAAAGGAAAAAAATCATTGATGTGAACCCCATTTCCACCATTGTGACCAAAAAGAACCAACTAAATGACTCAGATTGTATAGAGGAAAGGAAGTGGATCTTCCACTCAAACATGTGGGTGAATAAGACTCTACTAGATTTCATTGTTGGTATAAGTATTTAGAAGATATTGATATTGGCCAAGGTCATCAAAATATTTAAGTTGTAGACAACATCTCACCCCCAATAATACACCATCGGTTGCGTGAGATAAGGGCGAGGCATATTTGTTAGTCATCAATGTTTCCTATCCTACAACATCAAGGTCTTCCAAGATGAGGTACTATGCGATGGAACCCCACTTGAAGTTTGTGATGTTCTTTTAGGAGAACCCTATATGTGGAAAAAATGACATTGTTGTCTATGATTCTAGGAATTGTAGTGCCACTATTGCTTTGGGAGGCCAACTCTACATGGTACCTGAGGTAGTTCTGACTATTGCAGTTTCCATGATCTTGGAAAAGAAATGTCGAAAGGTAATCTCTCACATTGGGAAATATTTATTCTTCATGGTTTAATCAAAAGGTGGATGGAAGGTCACTGTAATATCCACAACCTTAGCACAAGGTCTCTCTAAAAAACAAAAGAAGTTGTACAATATTGTAGAATTCCAGGTTAACCATTCAATTGATTTGATACCTAATGCTCCTTTACCTAAGGGAATAATCTATAAATGCTTGCTTTTGTAGAATGAGGAAATAAAGCATCAAATTCAACAGCTCATCCAAAAAGGACACATTCAACTAAGCTCCTCACCTTGTGGGATCCCACTTGTGTTAGCATAGAAAAGCATGGGACATGGTGACTTTCCATTGATTATAGAATCCTAAACAAGATCACTGTCAAGAATTGATACCCAATTCCTCATATTAATGATCATTTGTTACGCAGAATTTTCATCCTCACCATGATCACAAATGATGTACACCTTTTCCTTGCCTTGATCCCTGAAGTGCTTGGCAAAAACTCTTTGGAATATGATTTTTGAGGTTTTTCCCTTTGAAAAATCTTGTTTTGAGAGGGTGATGCCATTTTCTCTCTAACAAGGTGTGTCACCCCCATTGATTCACTTCGCATAACTATAGGGTGCATCAACTATGCACTTTGCTTGTCTATAGGGTGTGTTGGTTCCTGTACGAAGGGAAAAAAGAGAATTTTTGAGAATTCTATTGAAGGAGACCCTAGTGGAGGTTTATCCCTTCCATTTAGGGTGGATCTCACTTGCCTCCTATCTTAGTAGGATCCCACCTCATCCATTCCTATTTATTCTGGCCTATAAATGCAAGCTTATCCTCATGGGATAGGGAGCTAGAAGAATAGCACCCAAATGTTAGAGAAATTACACCAAATATATGATATTTGATGGTTTTCATATTGAGGAAGGATTTTTTGGAATGAATTTTCAACACCAAGGATCTATAATATGGTTGTAATTCTTTCCTCTTTGATATTGATACATTAATGTCTTCCTTTCCCATAAATTATGTTTAATTTCATTTATAGTAATTCTCCTTGGTTAGTTTCTTAGATATATTAAATTATATTGTAGTTTCTTCTTGTTTCTTTTTTCCTTTGAACCTTTTGTAGGTTATATTTTCATTACTAGGATTGCAAAAGTTTCAAGGCAATGAGGACAACCTTCAGAAAAAGGTATTAAAGAGGAAGATATCTTTGTGATTCCTTGCATTGTTGTAATGTACCAAATTTGGCATTGGGTCACAATGGCCAAATCACATTTTCCATGTTCATGAAATTTTTCAAAGGGATGCTAAAATTCAAATAATTGCTGAGGAAAATCACTAGTTTCCTAGGTTGGGGGTGGAAGCTTTGATATTTGGAATAAGGGGGATAATATATGATGTTTAGAAATTAGAATGGGATAAATATTTAATAATGTAGCTAATTAAATAAATACAAGAGAAAATGGAAGTGACAATGGAGCATGAAGACACATGGAGACTATGGGGCCCACACTAGCTAGAATTCCTATGTTAAATGGTATCTTTCTCTTGCAAATTTGAATATATGGGAAGTATAATGTTTTTGTATGGATTATAATGTTAATATACTTGTCCATATACTTCATATTTATAAATTTGGATGAAGTGTAACTTACATGGGAGAGGAAGAGCCAAATGGGAGTTTCATGGACACTTGGCCAGATTGCCCTTACATTTATGACAACTATGACACCGATGATGGAGATTCTATGACGGTTATGACCCAAGTCAGATATAAAGGCTGAAATAATTACATACTGACATTTTAGGCCTGAATATATCATCTTGGAGGTCTAAATTGGGAGTTGGT
>LPNX010623263.1:120407-150684 GCA_001517045.1 Pseudotsuga menziesii | reverse complement strand
GCAACATCAAAGGTAATTTCATGTCTTTGATTTTTGATAGAAAAAATGTCATTGAGCTTATTGAATGGTTACATGAATCCTACTTGAAGAATAATGAAGTTATGGATAAGCTCACAATTCAAAATGAGCAACTTCTTGAAAAGTTGCAAGACACTTGTTTTTCCTCCCATATTTCAGATTTTCATAAAGTAGATTGCTTGGAGGATTCTCATGACATGATGGATCCTGAGAAACATGAAAAATTGCAGGTTCTTGATGTTCTTGAGGATGGTAATGATGAGATCCAATCACTAGTAATGGTGGAAGAGGAACTTGAGTTGCCTCTTGAAAATGGTTACACAATTTTTGAACAAGTTCTTAATTCCAACACCTTGGAACCAACCCATGAGGAAATTTTGGCATTTTCTAGGGAGGTGAATAATTATACCCCTATGGATACTTCACATTATGAAATTTTTTCACTTACTGATCATATGGGTGAGTTGGTTATTTCTCCTACATCCTACACTTCCAAATTTTGCAACATTCATCCTAATGAAGTTTGGGTGAAAGGATTTTTTTTTATGGTGCCACACGAGGAGTATGGAACTCCTAGATTGAATTTTTATGATGACATAGTTGAAGAAAATTATTATGTACATTTTCAGCAGCATCTTTTTTTAAATTATGATGATACACATCTACATGGGTGCACCTATGATGTTCACTTGAGTCACTTGGAGACTCATGATTTTCCTTGCTCCTTTCCTAGTCTATTTGAAGTTAGAGGAACTTCATCCCACACTTGGGTGAAGAGTCATATGATTGAAGAAAATTATTATTGGCACCAAAATCCTTTGATGTTACATGATGATATACATATTAATGAGTGTATTGATGAGACTTATTTGAGCCACTTGAAGTCTTCATGTTTTATTTGCTCATTATTTGGTTCAGATTTTGGTGGAGTTTCTTGATTCACTCCTTGGATGAAAGAACACGCGGCTGATTATATTGATGCACATTATATATATTTGGAGCAGAATAATGGGACATGGGATCCTCACCTATATCATTGGAGCAGATTTTATTGGTCACTTGAAGCTTGTATGCACTTGGAAAATGGTAGTCTACTCATTGGGAGGTATAAGCACTTTCATGATTTCTTGGTGAGGCACCTCCTTGATGTACATTATTATTATGTTGTTATATACTTTGATGATATATATTATGCACTCATGATGTTTGGAAGAATGCATACAATAAAATGGGATCCAATAATTATCTTTCCAAATGGTATGGGTTGGAGAGCACTCTTAATTATTGGAGTGCAATGCAAGGGTAGTTTTTAGTCCCATTGATTTCAAATTCTTTGGGAAACAAGAAATATGGGAGATGGATTCCCCATTTAATAAGGTGATGTTAATCAGAGTAGTGCATCAGTAAGCATGGTGGTTCCTCTCTGAAATCTTCATGGAATCTCAAAGACTCAAGGTGGGCAGCTTAGTTGCAACTTCAAAGAATCATACAGAAAGCAGGTTCTTCAACAACCATGTTTGAAATTGCTTGAGGACAAGCAATATTGGGAAGGGAGGATTTTTAATGTCCCAAATTTGGCATTGGGTCACAATTTCCAAATCACATTTTCCATGTTCATGAAATTTGTCAAAGGGATGCTAAAATTCAAATAATTGCCAAGGAGGAAAATCACTAGTTTCCTAGGTTGGGGGTAGAAGCTTTGTTATTTGGAATAAGGGGGATAATAAATGATGTTTATAAATTATAAGGGGATAAATATTTAATAATGTATCTTATTAAATAAATACAATATAAAATTGAAGTGACAATGGATCAAGAAGACACATGGAGACTATGGGTCCCACACTAGCTAGAATTCCTATGTTAAATGGTATGTTTCTCTTGCAAATTTGAATATATGGGAAGTATAATGTTTTTGTATGGATTATAATGTTAATATAATTGTCCATATACTTCATATGTCTAAATTGGGATGAAGTGTAACTTACATGGGAGAGGAAGAGCCAAATGGGAGTTTCATGGACAGTTGGCTAGATTCCCCTTACATTTATGACAGCTATGACACTAATGATGGATATTATATGACAGTTATGACCCAATTCAGATATGAAATCTGAGATGTTGACATATTGACAGGTTAGGCCTGAACAGAGCATCTTGGAGGTCTAAATTGGGAGTTGGAGAAGGCTAAGAGGCTCCTACTCAAATTTGAGAGAAGAGGGAAGGTGAAGAGAGAGGCCACATGGCATAGCATGAGCAACCAAACCAATTCGACTTGGATTTGGTTTATGGATGGATTTGTAACATTAGAATACCAATAATTTTTATAAAATACAGGTATCAGTCATGAGAAGAATTTTTTGCTCATTTGTGAATTGTGAGAGCTAGTGAATGACTAGTTTTCTTGCTTAAGCCAATTTCAAGGGTGAAAGATTCCCATCCTAGTTGGTGTTTGGAAATGCCACTCAGGTATTTCATGGAGATTTAATGGAGTATTATTTGTAGGTGTAATATATAGGAAATAATGTGGATTCTTCTATTGCATCACTCTCTCTCAACCATTTCCAGTTTTCACACCATATTCATGCCAATGGAGGGATTGCGCATTGGGTGAGCTATTGATCTCTTTGGGGAAGATTATAATGCTAATTATCTTATGTTTTGATGTATATTCTCTGTATTTAATTTTTATAAGACTCTCAGGTTGAAATACCCAAAATAATGCATGTAAAAATGTTGAACAATGAAGAAATAGTGTCATTTCGCCACTATCTTGTTGTGAACCATTGTAATGCTGATGATTTCGAATTGGGAGAGCCTTTAATTGTAAATAAATGATTGGAATAAGTTAAATATTCTCTTTTATTCATTATAAAAAATGTTCAAGTCAAAATTCAAAATGTTTAATGTATGTCAAAATGACTTTTAATGAGCAAACAATGACCATTTCCACTCCATTTTGATATATGCCATGGTAATGCTTATTATTTCAAATGTAGGAATGTATACATGATAAATGTATGATGGATGGAATGTAATAAATGTTTATTTCAAGTCTCATTTTCAGTTCTTAATAATTGGAATCCATTTTACTCATTGTCATTGCATTGGGAGAAGATTTGGTGCATTTCCCCAAGGGTCGAAATTGTGACTTGGGGGTTGTTTTGGAAAGAGTCATAAAAGATTGTGTAAACTAAACCATGATGCATATGAGAATTTGAAAAGGTCCCTTACACATATCCATCCTCTTTTCATAAATTCAAGTGACTTTGGGATAATTTGTGAATCCATTTCCGATAATTACCCAGGGGGAATTAGAGCCCCAATTTGCTAGTAAAGACTCCTACTTTGAACAAAACATTAAGAAAGTTTTAAGAAGTAATTGGGAGGTCAAAAAACATGAATAAGCATTATATTTAAGTTATATTATCATTCATGTACCTTCATAGAAAATTTGGAAGCATTTGGGTCAATTTGGAGGTCTAGACATCAAAACTGGTCAAGAGCCAAAATTGTGAAAAAATTAGAAAATTGGGCATTTTAATAAAAATTCCAAAAAAGGGGACATTACAGTTGTCATGCTCACATGACTACCTCAAGGACATATTTCCTTCATATGAAGCCATTATCGAGGCCATGACTAGTCTAGAACAACCCTAGGAGGAGATGCATCATCTATCTTACTTCCTCCCGGACTTCTAACAGATTGAGCGTGATGACTTTAGGACAACCTTAAGAAAGAATGTTGGTCATCTCATGCTCCCATTAGGCACTCATGGTGTTGTAAATTTGAACAATACTGAGAGGGGGGGGGGGTGAATCAGTATTATTAAATTTTAACAATTAAAACCACTTTTAACTTATTCATTAACAAACATGATCAACAAGATACAATAAACACAACTTTTATCATGGAATCTCAATTGGGAAAACCAATAATACTTCATATTACTGAAAAAATATATTTACAAATAGTTTATTCCTGCTACTATGGACAAGGATGGTACTACACCCTATTTACTAGTAACTACTGGAAGGAGGCTACGACCCCCTTACAGGCATATAGCCTTCCCTAGCACCACCCTACCAATCATTCATCTTTCTTTACCAACATATCTCTTCACTCTCGAGTTCCATAGTTGTGGCCTTTCAATATGGATTCATGCATGTTAATCAAACACATCACTTCATAACATGTGCCTCTTCATCAAACACATTTCCTACTTATATTTTTACTCTGTTTAAATTTATCAGTCACGACCTTCTGCAATTTCCTTTCTGCAATGACCTTTCTGCAACAACCTTTCCACAATCACCTTTCTACAATTACCTTCTGCAATTAACATTTTGAAATTGTGGATTGCATACAATTAGATTTTGTGGTTAGCTTTCTGCAATTGTCTTTCTACAACTACATTTCTGCAATTGCAGGTTGCGGGTTGCAGGTTTTCATTTTGACTTTTCTCGAAATTGCTTCCGCAATTCGTCTTTCACAAGACTTCTTCCACAATTTGCGGATTGCTTATTGTGGCTTTATGCACATTTAATTTGCGGATTCTTTCCCTATCATCGATCTATTTTATTCATACAATCTAAGCCATCCAACCTCTACTAAATAATTTGATTGCAAATCCATGATTCTACATTGATTGATCAAATAATCGATCAATCTCAAATTATCGATCAAGCGTTGATTTTAGATATCTAAGAATTATTTTACCGCAGCCACATGTGCTTCTTTGGGATTTGATTTAAACCTAGCAACTACTCCTTTAGCTTGCATCACATCAGGTCTTGTAGTTGTCACATATAATAGGATTTCACTTCCAAGGACTCGTCATTCTTGCTTAACTTACAATCAATGATCATAGGAGTACTAACAGACTTGGAGGCTTCCATCTTAAACTTTTGAAACATGTATTTGATGTACTTAGTTTGAGAAATGAAGATTCCTTTGTCTGATTGATAAAATTGGAATCCCAGGAAGAATGTTAATTCACCCAACATTGACATTTCAAATTCCTTCTTCATTTCAGAAACACAGTTTACACTTAGTATTTGTAGATTGCTTCCAAATGAGATATCGTCCACATAAACAACACAAATCGGATCATATTATTATCTTCGATCTTTATGTAGATATTTCTATCATGGTCTCTTTTTTTATATCCTTGTTGCTTCAAATAGCTATCTAGCCTTGAAAATCATGCTCTTGGGGCTTGCTTGAGACCATAGAGTGCCTTTTTTAGTTTGCAAACATCGTCTCCATTTTATGACAATAGAAAAACTTTAGGTTGTTCAATATAGAATTTCTCTTCTAGTTTCCCATTCAAAAATGCAAACTTGACATTCATTTGATATACTTTGAAGTTCTTAGAACATGAAAATTCCAAAAACATTATGATTGCTTCAAGTCTTGCTATAGGTGCAAAGGTTTCTTCAAAATCGATACCCTCCACTTGAGCATATCCTTTACACACTAATATTTCTTTCTTTCTTACCACTTTTCCATATTCATTGAACTTGTTTTTAAAAATCCATTTGGTTCCATAACATTCATGCCCTTAGTTCTTGGGAAAAGTTCCCAAGTTTTTTTCATCTCTATTTGATCAAGTTCATCATTCATAGCATTGATCCAATGCTCACTTTTGCAAGATTATTTAAATGTTTTGGGTTTTAATATCGAAAGTAGCACTTGTTCTTCAAAATAAAGTAATTTTGTTCTTTTTTTAACTCCTGAATCTTTATCACCAATTATTTGAATTTCAGGATGATTCTTCTGAACCCACCTAGATGGTGATTTTGTGTCTGATCTTGGAGACTCTTCATTCTAATTTTCCCGTGATTCTTCTTTCTCTACTTTTCCTTCTTCTTCTTCTTCTTCAAAAACATCCTCTTCTTGTGAACTTTATTCTTTTTCTTTATCATCTATTTCTTCTTCATCGGATTCTTCAACATCCACACTCTCTTGGATTTGTATTCTTCTTGATTTAGTATCATCAATAGTTACATTTTCACTTTCTATGATATTGTGAAACCTTAGATTATAAAATCTGTATGCCTTTTTGGTGGAAGAATACCCAAGAAATATTCCTTCATCGGTTCTATAGTCAAACTTCCCTATATTATCATCATCTATTGTAGCATTTACTTCCAAAAAATCTAAAATATTTAACTGAAGATGGTCTTCCAAACCATAGCTCATAAGGAGTCTTGTCACTATTCACTCTGATTTGTCCTCTATTTTGTACATAGACAGTTGTATACAATGATTCTCTCCAATAACCATCAATTTTTTTTGCTTCATTAAGCATAGTTCTAGTTGCTTCTTGGATTGCCATGTTCTTTCTCTCAATTACTCCATTTTGCTTAGGAGTTTTTGCTGCTAAGAGATGACTCTTGATTCCATGAATTTCACAATCTCATTGAATTCATTTGAGGTGAAACCTCCACCATTATATTATCTTAGACATTTAATTTTGCGATTTGCTTCATTTTCAACAAGTGCTTTGAAGGATTTGAACTTTATAAATGATTCTGATTTTTCTTTAAGAAATGTCACCCAAGTCATCCTTGTATAATCATCAATTAATAACATAAAGTAATATTCATCTTGAAATATTTTAGTCCTTGTTGGTCCACAAAGGTCATTGTGAATTATTTCTAATGGCTGAGAGGTTTTGTGTTCTTTGACCTCGAATCGTGTTCTCGTTTTCTTCCCATGAAGATAGTGTCTACAAACATATGTTGGTTTTATGATCTTTGGAATATTTATTATAGCTCCCTTCTTACTAAATTTTACACGATTGTCAAATTTCAAGTGACCCATCCTTCTATTCCATAGTAAACTTTCATCAGCTTGACTCATATGACATTGTTCTTCATTTTCTAGAATATACACATTGCTTGGAGTTCACACAGTAGTCCCAATAAGTTTTCATGAATATTTTCTTCTGATTTCACACTTCTTGGAATCAAATATACATATGTGTCCTTGATATCATGTTTGGCTCACACTTATAAGATTAGGTTTTAAGTTCTTCGCAAGCAAACCATTTTCAGCTTTTATTTTGTCTCCAAGAGCCACTATACCTTTCCCAATTATTTTAGAGGATAGATTATCTCCAAAAGTGACTTTTCATTTTTTATTTCTTTTTAGGATTATAAACGTATTTGGGGCTCCTGTCATGTGTTTTGAGCATCCACTTTCCACATGCCATAGATTTTGGTTTTCTGTAGCACATAGAGCTAATGAAAATTCCACATCATCCTTCTTCTTCCAATCATTCCTATCCTCTTTGCCTTGATATTTTGTGTCGTCATTCTCTATAGGAATAACTAGTTTATAATTTCTAGCAATTTGTCCTTGATTACCACATTTGTAGCATTCTATACTATAACTCTATAGAAGAGCGGCAGGATTATAGTTTCTTCCTTTTGGATTTATTCTAGTAACATTTTTCTTGTAGAAGGAAGTTTGTGATTTAATGCCTTTCTGAATAGGAACCATTAATTTACAATTACTAGCTATATGTCCAAAATTGTTACAGGTATAACAATTTCCCAAAAAGAGTTGTTGATGTTTGCTTGGTACATTATCTGTTCTTCTTTTATTTTGAGAGAGAACCAATTTTTTAATGTATTATTTTACATCTGGTATCATAAGTGCATCAACATAACTTATTTTAATTCCTTATTTATTTATGAAGGAGGATTGGTCTGTTTTCTTTTCTTTTCCATAACCTAGTCTAGTTTTATTACTAGATTATCTTTGAAAACTTAGGATGTCATCAAGATTTTTTGAGCTTCTCTCAAACTTTGATCGAAGGGATTCTTCGTTTGTCTTCTTTCTAAGCAAGATCAATTCAACTTTGAACTTTTCTAATTCTTGCTCTCTTTCCTTGAGTTGTTATTCTAGATTGTTTTCAACCTTTTTGGCTTCCTAAAACTGATTTTTTAAGTCAACAATAATTCTTTCTACCTCATTGTTTTTCTCTTCAAATTCTGTCATATGAGTTTTTTATTTTTTGTACATCCTTTTATACTTCCCTAATTCTTCATGAGGACTTACAAGTTCTGCTTCAAGATCTACCACACCTTCTACTTCTTCTTCGTATATTTCACTCTCTAACTCCATGAATAGAACTTCAACATCTTCAACTTCACTTATAAACTCATTGTAGAAATTATCATCCATGGAATAAAATGTATTCTTTTTTTTTTTCTTCTTACAAATCCTTTTGTTCTTCTTTTATTCTTCAGGGAACTCATCATCACCTTTGGGATAAGATCATTTGGAAGTATAGTGACCAATTTCCCCACAGTTAAAACATATTAAAGGTAATTTCCCTTTGTACTTACCAGTACCTCCTTCAAGGTTTTTAACAAGAAGTGCTTCTTCATTATCAAAGTCTTTTGATTGGTTCTTGTATAAAGCTTTAAATGTTGCTTCTTTCTTTGATGATCATTCTTGTCCTGTTCTCATATCATAGGCAGTGAAGATCCCATGTAGTTAATATACTGTCATGAGTTTAATATCATATCATTATTCTAGAGTGGACACCTTTGTGTCATGCTTCATTGGCAGTGTTCTTAGTACTTTGTCAACTACTTCTCTCTCCTTTATTTCTCCTCTAATGCCTCTAATAGCATTGACAATTTCATATACTCTTAGAAGATATTCTACAATATTTTCTTCCTCTTTCATTTTTAGGATTTCAAACTATCATTTGTATGTCTCAAGTTTGGATTGTTTGAATTTGGGTGCTCCTTCATAGACAAATTTTAATTTTTCCCAGGCATGTTTGGTTGTCTTGCATTTCATGACTTTTACAAACACTAAATTTGTTAACCCACTAAAAATTGCATTGGCCTCATATTGGTCTAGTTCACCTTTGTTTATAGGTAGGTCGCCTGGTACTCCATATTATTTTTAAACATGCCTCCTGACTTTGTATCCAAGAGATATTATATGGAACTTCATTCTTACACTCCAGTATACATAATTATCTCCTAGAAATAATGGAGGTTTGTTGGTGGCTAACCCTTCTTGTTGGTCCATAGTGGTTTTTAATAGGATCTTCCTTCCAGTGATTAAGTTGTAATGAAGGATCCCACTCTGTTACCAATTGTTGGAATTTTGGACAATATTGAGAGGGGGGGTGAATCAATATTATTAAATTTTAACAATTAAAACCACTTTTAACTTATTCATTAACACACATCATTAACAAGACACAATAAAAAAAACTTTTATCGCGAAATCCCAATTGGGAAAACCGCCAATACTTCCTATTACTGCAAAATTATATTTACAAATAGTTTATCCCTTCTACTACAGATAAGAATGGTACTACGTAGTTATAGCTGATTTTACCACACACGGTATATCACACATTTATGGCCTTCCCTATCCCTCTACAGACTCTTTGGACCCCATGGACCATTTTTGTACCTTTGATGTTTCCAAGATCATCCCTAAAAACACTCATTATTTGTTGTACGTGACTTTTAAACCCTTTCTTGTGTATGCACGCGGATATAACCCTTAAACCCGCATACATAGAGATGTGTGCAAAAGGCCAAATATTTTTGGAGTTTTCCTTGATATGGATCTGAGTCACTTGTATCTTGGCCTTCCATATGCCTTGATATCGCTCGGATTTGACCTTCCATTACCCCAGTGAAGCACTATATAAGGAACCCTTTGGATACATTGAAGGGAGAGAATTGAAGAGCAAGAAAAATATAATCCATTGTTGCTGTAACTTGCTTATACTTGAGTCTGCATCCCTTTGTCCCTTGGAGCACTTGGTGTTCTTACCAATATTTCCTTTGCTTGTGAGCTTGCTATCAAGAGGTGGATGATTAAGGTGGTGGAGGCCTAGGTGGAGGACTCAGTTTCTCCGGTTCACAGGCCTACCGACAGAGGTTGTCATTCATGTAATCTCTGATTTATATTAATAGAAATATCTTTTCCTGTCCAATGATGTGAATTTAAATGAATATGTAATCCATGGATGTTTTTAATTTCTTATACATTATTGATTATATATGCTAGAGTAGGTCTAACACCATTATATAGCATGCTTGTCTTGTTTGCTATTGTTAAGAGAGCAAATTGTTAACATAAGCGGGATTGAAAAAAGCTCAACGGGGATCTACATCAACCATCCGGAATAAGGATGGTTCCTAGATCCTTTAGGGTTAGATGTTTTATTTCTCTTGCATATTGGGAAGGGATTGATTTCTGCGGTTTCTTTGTCTGTTGTGGTACACCCCAAGCCATAGGAAGTTTTCTTTATAATAGAATTGCTGACCATAGTGGGGAAGTGAGGATGAGTGTGCGATAATTTTCCTACACCATTTATTGATCATATTTTGGATAAGTGTGCGGGAAGTGAGGTATTCTCCTTTAAGGACGGTTTTTTTGGATATAATCAGATTCAGATCAAACCCGAGGATCAACATAGGACCACATTTATTTGTCCTTGGGGTACTTTTGCATATCGGAAGATGCCTTTCGACCTTAAAAATGTTGGAGCTACATTTTAGTGGGCTATGAACTTAATTTTTCATGATCTCAAAATGATTATCGAAGTGTATTTGGATGACCTTGCTACTCATTCTCAATTGAGAGTGCACCATCCATACCATTTGAGGTTAGTATTCGAAAGAGGCCGCCATTACCAAGTGCATTTAAATCCTTATAACTGCATCTTTTGCATGTCTGTTGGTCGATTTATAGGGTTCATCATATCCAAGGAGGGTATAAGATTCGATCCCTTAAAGGTTGAGGAAATACTTCAATTGTCTCCCCCGCATAATATTAGACACCTTTAGTGTTTGCAAGGCATGGAAAATTTCTTGTGGAGATTCGTAGTTAATTTTTCCAACTTGACTAAAGGATTTATGCATCTTTTAAAGAAGGACACTCCTTTTTACTGGGATGAGAGAGCCCAGCAGTCCTTTGATGCTCTTAAGAAAGCCTCAGCATCGGCCCTCGTGCTTAGTCCACCTGACTATAGCCATGATTTCTTGATTTATGTGGTCGTGTCTTTGGAGACGATTGGTATGGTTTTGGTTTAGGAGGATGAGGAGCTCCATGAGCATGTCATATATTATTTGAGCTGACACCTTATTGATGTGGAAATCCGTTATTCCCATGTGGAGAAGCTTTCCTTGGCCACCATTCATGCGGTTCAGAGATTGAGACATTACATTGTCCTTTTCCAAACCTTGGTTGTATCTCATATCAATCCGTTTTAGTTCATCCTCACCAGAAGGATGATTGGGGGAAAATACAATAAATGGATTGTTATTTTGCAAGATTTTGATCTCGAATTTGTTTCAGCAAAATCGAAGAAATGATTGATCTTTGCGAAGCTCATATCTGATTTTCCAAGTTTGGAGGAGGAAGAGGTTTATGAGGATACATTTGTCGATGAGCATATTTTCCTTAACTCAACTTTGGACCCGTGGTACGGGGATATCATTGTATATTTGAAAACGTTGAAGGTCCCTACTCACCTTTCATGGGATGAGCGACGACGATTACGTCATGTAGCTAAGAACTACCTTATAGTTGATAACACTTTGTACCGCCATGGGGTAGATTCCATTTTGTGTCATTGTTTAACCCATGAGGAGGCTGAGGTTGTGCTGAATGATTGCCATGGAGGGGCGTGTGGTGGTCATTTATCTGGGATTTATACAGCCCAAAAAATCTTGTGAGTAGGATATTTTTGACCATCGATCTTCAAAGATTGTGTTAATGCGGTCAAGAAGTGTCACCCTTGCCAGGTGTTTGCATGCAATATGCGCTCAAATCCATCCTTGTTACATCCTATTTCCACCGCCGGTTCCTTCACCAAGTGGGGGCTTAACTTTATGGATTGAAACCCAACTTCGGCTAGGGGGCATCATCACATTATAGTGGCTGTCGATTATTTCATGAAATGGGAAGAGGTTGTGCCCATGGTTAAATCCAATGGTGAGACAGCCACACATTTTGTTTTCAACCAGATTATTACTCGGTTCGGCATTCCAAAAGAGCTTGTCACTAACCATGGTAGGCACTTTCAGAATAAATGATGGAAGAGTTGGCTTCAAAGTTAGGGTATAAGCAGGAGCACTCCTCTTCTTATTACCCTGTCCATCTGAGAAAGTTTAGTGAAGGTGGTTTGGTCCTTTTGTGCGATCAAGCTAAAGCACCCTTGGGGATAGGGAAGTTTAATCGCATGTGGCATGGTCCTTACGTGGTCAAACATGTGTTAGAGAAGGGAGCCTATGAGCTAGTGGATTATGAAGGGACAGCCTTGGTGGAGCCTAGAAATGGGCTCTATCTTAAAAAATACTATGCATGATCTTCAGCCAGGGCTGATTGTTGTATATTATTCTACAGTTTTCAATTGCATAGTTAGGTTTTCTTATGGTTATCAGGTTTGTTGATTAGCTTATGTTTCTTATGGAAGCTGTCGATGGATTCTTCCATTTACATAGGATTCGCTGATGGTGCTAGCCGTCACACTCAAAACTCAGCTTCGACTACTTGGGTGATTTATACTCCTACGGGTCAAGTATTGTCTTCAAGAGGCGTATGTTTACGTCCTTATTCAAACAATGTTGCTGAATATACTATTGTTATTGAGTTATTGCATGATTCCATTTCACATGGTGTTCTCTCTCTTAAGGTACGTCTTGATTCACAGTTAGTGGTTTCATAGCTTAATTGCTCGTACCGTATTAGGGATTCAATATTATTACGAAGATTCTTACATGTGAGATTGCTAGAACGAAAATTTGAGAATATAACATACATTCATGTTCCAAGCATTTTTAATCAAGTTGTTGACTCATATGCTAACTATGTGTTAGATTGGCATTTGTTTCATAGACCATAAGCATATCACAAACATACATTTTTGCACACATGTAAATAAATAAAATCGATCATCATAAAAAAAAATTCATAAATATCCAAAAAGTAACGGCATAATACATAAGTGTCATAATACAAAATTGGGGCTTTCGAGCCACCAAAACATAATACATAGTCGTACAAAAAGGAATACTCTCAGGTCTTTAAGCCTGAGGAGGAGGGGGGTTTTGATCATGGTAGCACACTATGGCTCTAGCTAGCCGTCAGAATAATCGAACCCATGCTTGTGGTACACCAACCACCTGGCGCTACATAGCCTTAGGAAAGTCCTCAACTTGCGCCATGGGTACCCTGTGCATCAAGCATACGAAGTTCATCTGAATGCTTTGGAGCATCCACTCTGCATTTTCACCCATGCTATCATCTCCCCTTCCCCTCCATCGATGATGAGGGAAACCATCCAGTCGTCATGGTCCTAAATCTTCATAGACATGACATATTGTCACTATGTGTCATCACACCAAAAACATGTCTTTTGAGTCAATATATCAAAAAACACAAAAAAATTAAATAGTTCAAAAAACTTAAAAAGTGGGTTTGGGATTCGTTACCTATGTCACCATATTCCGCTCCTGGTGGTAGGGGCATGTTCGGATCTCCATGAAAGTCTATCCCAGCATAAGGGTAGTCATCTATGGCAATGATCTGCCTCCACCACCATGGAAACAAGTCTACTGGGTAGGGGTTAGCCACCCTACCTCTTCCCAGTCTGCGCATAACATTTGCCCAACATCATTGGGATAGAAATCAAACTTTGTGTCAAGGAATGTCCACTCTAGGGCTTAGCCCTAGTACCCGCTCAAAGAAGAACGTGCTCAGTATGCTGCTAAAACCAAAGTTTCGCACCCTGCCCATTTTCCAGTCACTAAGTTGTTGTTTCATGTTGCTCAACAGTGCCATGCTCCATTCATACACTATTGGTCTCATACACTCCACCACATAGAACATCAGTGGTCGAGAGGCCTACTGGAGTGAAGCTAATCCAGATATCTTGCTTAATGCCAATAGTATGGCCTTCAATCCCAGAAACTGGATAGATTTTGTCGGCATTTGACTCCCAACCTTTTTCATGTCTGGAATGTTAGAAAATAGTACCGCAGAGCAATAACAGATATACAGTTAAATTATTAACAAGATGCAAAACACATTAAAACATTAGATAGAGACACATATATAACGTGGTTCACCCAAATGATGGGCTACGTCCATAAAGAAATTTCCAATCCTTTTATTACAGTCCATAAAGGTGAAGGGATACAACCTACAGCAAAACCATTGCACTTACTCTTCACTCCCTCACTGTCTCTCTTCCAATATAGTACAATACCATACTCAGTCGTTTTTCAATGCTTTCTTTTATAGGGGAAATACAATGGGAAACTTCTAGGGTTAACCAAATACCATGGTTCTGCAAAATTGTTTTCCAACACGTATCCCAAAAATTTAGGCAGGGGGAATGAGTGTACAGTACATTTGGGTTACAAACACAACTGAATAATATCTCTGGATCTAGAAAATTAGGCTCCACAACCAACAAACTCCCACTTGGAGATTGATCACAGCAACTCCACCGCTACTGCAATCTATGGACTATGCTCTAGACCTTGGACTTGGAAAATTTTATATTTTCACCTTCATGCTTGAAGGCCAATAGAAACCGAGCAAGAACTTAGTTTCTCTCTGGTTACTCCCTTTGTCAACATGTGTACAGGATTCTGGCTAGTGTGTATCTTTTCCACTTTTAATAGTTCTTCATCTAGAACAAATATTATGAACTGGTACTTGAGTTGTATATGTTTATTCCTCGAATGAAAGGCTGATTTCTTTGCAAGATGAATGGCACTTTGGCTATCATTGTATAGCCTACTATTCTCCTGCTTCTTACCCAATTCTTCCATGAACCTCTGCAACCAAATCATCTCCTTACTAGCCTCTGTAGCAGCAACATACTCTGCTTCTGTTGTTGAAAGTGCAACAACTTGTTGCATTTTTGAAATCCAACTTACTGCTGTTCCACCCACAGTAAACACATACCCTGTGGTGCTCCTCCTGTTGTCTTTATCACCAACCATATATGCATCAACATATCCCTGTAGAACAGTGTCTAAACCTCCAAAATATAATGCATGAGAAGTGGTACCTCTTAAATACCTGAGAATCCACTGTACTACTTTCCAATGCTCTTTACCTAGATTATTAATATACCTGCTCACAACTCCCACTGCATGTGCAATATCTGGTCTTGTGCACACCATGGAATACAACAAGCTTCCAACCACTGATGAATAGGGAATCTTGGACATGTAATCTATCTCTTCCTGTGTCTCTGGACACATATCCTTGCTTAGTTTGAAATGGCTGGCCAAAGGTGTACTGGCTGGTTTTTCATTCTGCATTCTAAACCTATCCAACACATTTTCTATGTACTCACCTTGAGGCAATGTCAATTCACGATTTTTCCTATCTCTTGTTATTCTCATACCAAGGATTTGCTTTCCAGCACCCAAATCCTTCATCGCAAATGATTTAGCTAGTTTTATTTTGAGCACATTTATATCCTGCATGTTAGACCCTGCAACAAGAATGTCATCCACATACAATAACAAGATAATATATCTTCCATTACCTAGCCTCTTGAAATAAACACAGTGGTCAGAATGACATCTATCGTAACCTTGTTTTGTCATAAACTTATCAAATTTTAAATACCACTACCTTGGAGCTTGCTTTAGGCCATACAAGCTCTTCTTCAACCTGCAAACCAAATTCTCCTTCCCTTTGACCTCATACGCTTGTGGCTGCTGGATATAAATCTCTTCCTCCAAATCCCCATGGAGAAAGGTTGTTTTTACATCTAACTGTTCAAGATGGAAATATTCTACCGCCACTAGACTTAAAATAGTTCTAATTGAAGTCTATACCTTTCTTTTGTGCAAACCCCTTTAAAACAAGTCTAGCATTGTACCGCTTCTTTCCTCCATCTTCTTCCTTCAACCTGTAAACCCATTTATTCTACAATTCCCTTTTTCCTGCAGGCAACTTAACCAGATCCCAAGTCTGGTTTCTTACCAATGAGTCCATCTCCTCATCCATGCCTTGCTCCCACTTCTTTGTAGTTTCTACTTGCATTGCTTCTTCAAAACATTCTTGTTCACTAGAATCAGTCATCAATAAATAATACAATGAAGGAGATAAATGTTCAGGGGGTCTACTTAACCTGGTAGACTTTCTTAGAGTTGCAGGGGTTTCAGGTACCTGCTGCTGCTCTTGATTTTCTAGTGCCTTTGGAGCTTCATTTTCTTTGATTTCGTCAAGCACTGTGTACTCTATGTTTTCCTTTTCTTCTTTATCTCCCTGCGACTGATCTTTGTACATGATATTTTCATTGAATACTACATCTATACTCCTAATGATTTTGTGATTTTTAAGATCCCATAAGGGATAACCAAAATTATCAACCCCATATCCAATAAAGGTACATTTCTTGGATTTAGCCTCAAGCTTTGTTCTATCATATTTATCAATATGGACAAATGCTTCACAACCAAAATTTCTCAGAAATGAGTATTTTACCTGTTTACCTATCCATGCCTCCATTAGAATGCCACTATCCAAAGTGCTTGAAGGCCTTATGTTTATTAAATGAACAGTAGTGTTTACAGCATTAGCCCAAAACTGTAAGGGAAACCCTGCATGCAATATCATACACCTTGCACGCTCCATGATCATTCTGTTCATCCTTTCTGACACACCATTTTCTTGTGGTGTTCCAGGGACTGTCTTCTCTCTGTGAATCCCATTGTGTGAATAGTAATGGTCAAACTCCTTGTTGTAGTACTCGCCTCCATTATCATATCTGAGACATTTCAACCTTTTTCCTATCTCATTCTTAGCCAAATATTTCCACTTATTAAAAGTATCAAACACATCATATTTTTGTCTAATGCAATAAACCCAAGTTTTTCTAGTTGCATCATCAATAAAAGTAAGATAATAACGAGAGCCACCAAGAGATTGTACCTGAGTTGGTCCCCATACATCTGTATGGACAAGCTCTAACTTTTCACTCTTCTTTTGTTTCCCAACCTTAAGAAATCTAACTCTCTTCTATTTTGCATAAACACGATTCTCACAGAAATTCAAACTTACTTGCTTCATATCTGGAAGCAATTTCCTTGAGTGGAGAATCTGCATCCCCTTCTTACTCATGTGGCCAATCCTATGATGCCACAGTGCCACACCTATTTCTATGGAAGCTACATAGATAGAATAATCAGTATTATGAGGACATAAATATAATGTACCTACCCTATCTCCTTTTTCTATTACTAGTGATCCTTTAGTGATCTTCCACCACGTTTCTCCAAACGTAGACAAATAACTGCTATCTCCCAACTGCCCTGTTGAGATCATATTTATTTTCATAGCAGGTATGTGCCTTACATCCTTTAGCAGCCATTCACTTCCATTATTTAACTTAATCCATACTCTTACCCTTTCCAACAATTTTACATGGTTCATCATCCCCGATAACACATGCCCAAAATCACCTTGAACATAATGATGAAAGAATTTCCAATGGGGTGTAGCATGACATGAAACCCCTGAATCTACTACCCAGTAATCACTAGTATTATCTAATGCAAGAATCAAAGCATCTTGTAACACATCACCTGCTACATTCACTTCCTGAGTAGTCTCTTGCTACCTCTCACCTTTCTTGTTTGGTGCTCGGCAGTCTTTCTTTAGATGTCCTTTCTTACCACAGTTCCAACACTCTATTTTTTCAAATCTCGACTTGGATCTTCATTTTTTAGACTTGCTACGATTTCCTGGGCTCCTTCCTCTCTCATTTTGTATCCCTCTGCTCTCGATGGTCAACGCATTACCTGATGTCTCACCTATGATTTTTCTTCACATTTCCTCGCTAAGAATAACACCAACAACATCATCATACTTAAGAGTGTTTGAACTAGGGACAGAGTTACCTACAGCCATGACCAAGCTATTCCATGTTTCTGGTAATGAGCACAAGATTAGAAGAGCCCTAACCTCATCATCAAAGTTCACTTTTACAGAACTTAACTGACTGGTTAGTGTATTAAACTCATTTAAATGGTTAGCAATAGATCCACCTTCCGACATCTTCATATTAAATAAACGCTTCATTAAAAATACCTTGTTAGAAGTTGAGGGTTTTTTGTAGAGCTTACTCAATGCACTCATCACACCCTCTGTTGTTTTTTCTTTCGAAATATTGAAGGCCACCGACGAATCCAAGCACAACCATATTGTTCCCAGTGACTTTATGTCAAGAACCTCCCAGTCTTCATCCTTCATAGCCACCAACTGTTTTTATTTTCCACCCAATGGTAGGTACAGATAGTCCTCCATTTGCATCTTCCATAACTGATAGTTTTTGCCGTTAAATTTCTCGACCCTAAACTTTCCTTCTTCCGCCATTTCTCCCACTCGAACCTGGAACCCTTCTTTCCTGGGAGTTTACCAACCAAATAAACATTTTGGCTCTGATACCAATTGTTAGAAAACAGGACCACAGAGAAATAACAAATATATAGTTAAATTATTAACAAGATGCAAAACACATTAAAACGTTACAGAGAGACACAGATATAATGTCGTTCACCCAAACGATGGGATACGTCCACAAATAAATTCCCAGTCCTTTTATTTCAATCCAGAAAGGTGAAGGGATGCAACCTGCAGAAAAACCGTTGCACTTCCTCTTCACACCCTCACAGTCTCTCTTCCAATACAATACAATACTATATGCAGTCGTTTTTCAATGCTTTCTTTTAGAGGGGAAATACAATGTGAAAATTCTAGGGTTAACCCAATACCATGGGTCTGCAAAACTGTTGGCCAACACATATCCATCGAACCCCAAGGCAGGGGGAATGAGTGTACAGTACACCTAGGTTACAAACATGAATGATTAATATCTCTGGATCTATAATATTAGGCTCCACAACCAACACAGAAAGTAGTACACAGCCATGTACCCATCAATAGTCAATCCACCTCCTAGCCCATGAGATCGAATATTTACCACCTCTCCTCATCGGGATAAACTAGTGATAAAGTATATGTCCTCAACCTCAATGTTGAGCGACATCCTGTCAATATGAAAAGTCTCAGATTCTGGATCCCAGTAATCCACTAGCAGATAGAGTAGTCTTCGTTTGGCCTTCAGGCTACCAAAACACCAAAACTTATACAAACCACACGCTCATAATTCTTGTTGGGCCATAAGATCACCTTGCACGGCCTCCTCCACATCACCATGTTCTCTTTCCCTCCACTCTAACACCATCTTGCACAAAAAAACCAGAGTTTTGATTAGCATTTTCATTTGAAAACCTTATTTGTAGCCTCATACGCGACTATTTTCAAAACAACCGCATATGTACGCGGGTTTGGGTGTTTTTTCCGCGTATGGCAAGCCCTATACGTGGAAAAAACCCCGATTTCCACATGGGCCAAAATGCACAACTATGGATGGCCTAAAAAATTGACTAGACCATGAAAACTTAAAAGATTTACATGAAATGGGAAGGGGAGGACATGAAAAGTTACCTGGATCAAACAGGGTCATATTTCGTTGGACGATGCTCCAGGAATTCATGTCGAAATTTTTGAGCTCAAATGCACTATGTTGGGTAAAAATTTCAAATGGTATGGAATTTTTAATTTTTTTTACTATTTATAGAAATTTTTTGAAATTTTTTACCCACTTTCTATAGTTTTTGACCATTTCTGACCATTTTGGACAGTTTGAACTGATTTGATGATGTAGGAGTCCATTTTGAGCGTGGTTTGACCGTAGTTTTGATCTGTTCGTGCCTATTTTAGGTATTATGTCTAAACTGGCATATAGGTTAGGTTTCACATCCGTTAGCACTTTGCATGACCTTATCACTGTTTCATTCTAACCTTATATACAAACCCATTTTATCTTGTCACGAAACCTTCTTGTTTCTTTTAGAAGTCACATGATGTGAATGGTAGATCTTGACCATACATGGGTACTCTAGTTAGCTCCTGTTTTGCATTTGGTGCCCATGCTGACATGGTATATCACACATTTATGGCCTTCCCTGTCCCTCTGCAGACTCTTTGGACCCCATGGACCATTTTTGTACCTTTGATTTTTCCAAGATCATCCCTAAAAACACTCATTATTTGTTGTACGCGACTTTTAAACCCTTTCTTGCGTATACACGCGGATATAACCCTTAAACCCACGTACATCAGGATGTGTGCAAAAGGCCAAATGTATTTGGAGTTTTCCTTGATGTGGATCCGAGTCACTTGTCTGCTGGCCTTCCATATGCCTTGAGATCGCTTGGATTTGACCTTCCATTACCTCAGTGAAGCACTATATAAGGAACCCTTTGGATACATTGAAGGGAGAGAATTCAAGAGCAAGAAAACTATAGTCCATTGTTGTCGTCACTTTCTTATACTTGAGTCTGCATCCCTTTGTCCCTTGGAGCACTTGGTGTTCTTCCCAAGCTTTCTGTTTCTTGTGAGCTTGCTATTGAGAGATGGAGGATTGAGGTGGTGGAGGCCCAAGTGGAGGACTCAGTTTCTCCGGTTCGCAGACATGCCGATCGAGGTTGTCATTCATTTAATCCCTGATTTATACTAATAGAAATATCTTTTCCTGTCCAATGATGTGTAATTAAATGAATATGGAATCCATGGATGCTTTTAATTTCTTATACATTATTCATTATATATGCTAGAGTAGGTCTAACACCATTATATAACATGCTTGTCTTGTTTGCTGTTGTTGAGAGAGCAAATTGTTAACACAAGTGGGATTGGAAAAACATAGTGGGGATCTACATCAACCGTCTAGAATAAGGTATGTTTTGATATCCTTTAGTGTTAGATGTTTTATCTCTCTTACATATTGGGAAGGGATTGATTTATGCGGTTTCTCTGTCTGTTGTGATACACCCCAAGCGATAGGAATTTTTCTCCATAACATACACCCAATTTACCAATAAATACTGGAAGGAGGCTACGACCCACTGGTTTATCAGCTACTACTGAAAGGATGCTTCTACACCCTATTTACTAGCTACTACTAGAAGGAGGCTACGACCCCCTTATAGGAATATAGCCTGCCCTAGCACCACCTTACCACCCTAATATGATTTTGTCAGACTTCCTTATCTCATTATATATTTAATATTGTCACTGGTTACTTATTACATCCTTGGTCTCTGTCAACTACTGCTACATGGATCTGTACGACAGAGACACCTTACTAAAATTGAAATATTTGCTTATAAATGCATTGACCATCATTCATGTTTCTTTAATAATGTATCTCTTCACTTTTGAGTTTCACAGTTGCACCCTTTCAATCTAGAGCCCTGCATGCTCATCAAACACATCACTTCATAACATGTGGCTCTTCATCAAATGATATTCCTACTTCTATGTTTAATTATTAGTCACGACCTTCCATAATTTCCTTTCCACAACAACCTTTCCACAATCACCTTTCCACAATTACCTTCCACAATTAACTTTCTGAATTTGTGGATTGAGGATTGCAGATTGCGAACAATTACCTTGCTGCAGTTAGATTTCCACAATTGTCATTCCGTACCTTTTTGCAATTGCAGGTTGTGGGTTTGCATTTTGAATTTTCTCTAAATTTCTTCCACAATTTGTCTTCCAGAAGACTTCTTCCACAATTTACGGATTACGGATTTTTGCTTCACTCACATTTACTTTGTGGATCCTTTCCTTGTTGCCAAACTATTTTCTTGATACCATATGAGCCATCCAGCCTCTGCTAAATAAGCTGACTACAAATCCACGATTCTGCATTGATTGATCAAAGCATCTATCAAGCTCGATTGAACCTCATCGTACATGATCCCCTCGCTCGATCTACACATTATCTTTGTGGATTCATTTGTACAAGTATTCAAACTATCAATCGATTCATGATTTAGACACACAAGGAGTCAAATATTCATTTACACAGAGATATGCATAAATAGTCCTTCTCAATTTAACCATAATGATGTAATATTGCAATATTGACTTCATGATAGCACCTCATGTGTCTTTTCAACCTCATCACACATGCCACTTCATTATGAATTCCGTGTCATCACTTCCTTTGTTATTCCTTTGTCTTATGCTGAGTTTTCCATGACATCATGTCCTTGGTTATTCCTTTGTCATTATTGAATTCCTTTGACATCAATGACAACTCCATTCAACACATTGTATATATGCCAAGGGGAAAATGGAAAACATATCACCAACTATTCAGATTAACATTTCTCAGGTTCCTTGTAAAATTGAGAATGTTTACATTGATGTTGATTGCTCACCCAAGGAAATTAAAACATACATCCAACTCTTTGAATAATTTCATGACATATTTGATTGGTTGTATGACGAAATGCCAGATATTGATCACTGCATTGTTGAATATGAAATAAAAACTTATCCAAACTATAAACCTGTTCGACAATGCTTACGTGTGATGAATCCTCGTAAATTGCATGTTATTAAGGTTGAATTAGATAAGTTGCTTAAGTTTGGATTCATATATCTGGTTCCCTTAACCGAATGGGTATCCAATGACGTTCTTGTTGATAAAAAACAGGGGACCATCCGTGTATGTATTGTTTTTAGAGACCTAAATAGGGCTTGTCTTAAAAATAAATTCCCCATGCCATTTATTAATCAGATTTTGGATGAATGTGCAGGAAACGAGGTCTTTTCATTTACGGATCGATTTTTAGGATATAATCAAATACAGATTAAACATGAGGATCAACATAAGATTGCATTTATATGTCCTTGGGGTACTTTTGCATACCTAAAAATTCCTTTCAGCCTAAAAAATGTTGGAGCTACTTTTCAGCGGGATATGACCTTTTCCTTTCACGACCTTAAGCATATTATTGAAGTATATATGTATGATCTAGCTGCCCACTCTCAATTGAGAGTAGATCATCCAACACATCTTTGTTTGGTGTTTGAAAGATGTCGTCATTATCAAAATCGGTTGAATCCTCAAAAGTGCATATTTTGTGTTAGGGTCAGTTGTTTATTGGGATTCATTATATCTAATAAGGGGGTTAGGGTAGATTTGTCAAATATTGAGGAAATACTTTGATTTTCTCCCCCTCTCACAATTATACACCTTCAGAGTCTCCAAGGGATGGCTAATTTCCTGCATCGATTTGTCGTAAATTATGCCAATTTGACCAAGGGTTTTATGCGCTTATTGAAGAAATATACTTCGTTCTTATGGGATGAGAGAACCCATGAGTCATTCGACGCCATTAAGAATGGCTTGGCATAGAACTCCATACTTAGTCCACCTGAATATAGTTGGGATTTCTTGTTATATGTTGTCGCATCTCAAGGGTATTAGTATGGTTCTAGTTCAAGAGGACGATGAGATCCATGAGCACATTATTTATTATCTCAATTGGAATCTGATCGATGCAGAACTCTGATATACTCACGTTGAGAATTTTGTCTTAGCAATTATTCATGTAGTCTAGCGATTAAGACATTATATCTTACTTCTCCATACTACAATTTAGTGCATATCAATCCATTTCAGTTCATCTTGACCAGGTGAATGATAGGAGGGAAATATAATAAATGGATTATTATCTTGCAAGAATTCAACCTCATCTTTGTTTTGGTGAAATCGAAGAAGTAGTCAGTATTTTCGGAGTTGATGTCAAACATCCCTAGTATATATGAGGATATGATTCATGAGGACTCATTTTTTGATGAGCACATCTTTCTCATTTCATCTACAAACCCTTGGTACAACAACATTATAATCTATCTTCAGAATTTGAAAGTTCCCCCTCATATCTCAAGGGATGAGCATCGATGTTTATGTCATAAGGCTAAGAACTATCTCATTATTGGTGACACTTTGTATAGTTGTGGCGTAGACTTCATCTTGCATCATCATTTGACCCACAAAGAGGCTGAGGTTGTGCTGAATGATTTCGAAGGTGGGACATGTGGTGGTAATTTATCTGGAATTGCTACAGTCCAAAAGATCTTAAGAGAGGGTTATTATTGGTCCTCGATATTTGAATATTATGTTAATGTGGTAAATTGATGTCACCCTTTCCAGGTGTTTGCACAAAACATGTGCTCGCCTCCTTCCCCATTACACCTGGTTATCACCATTGATCCCTTCACCAAGTGAGGAGTTATTTTATGGATTGTAACCTGGCATCTACTAGGGGGGCATCATATTATTGTGGTTGTAGATTACTTCATAAAATGGGAAGAGGATATGCCTATGATCAAATCTGATGGTGAGATGGTCACTCACTTCATATTCAATCAGGTTGTCACCTAGTTTAGGATCCTGAAGGAGTTTGTCACTGACCATGGGAGGCACTTTCAAAATAAAATGATGGTGAAAATAGCTTTGAATTTGGGATATAAGAAAGAAAATTATTCTTATTATTATCCCCAAGCAAATGGCAAGGTCGAAGCTATTAACAAATCCATTAAGTCCATTCTACAAAAAACTATCAGGAAAAGAAAAACTAATTGGCATATCATGTTATACCCTACTTTGTGTGATTATCGAAACGTGGTTAATACTTCCACTATTTTTTCCCCATACCAGCTAGCGCATGTGGTGGAGTTGATTTTGTCAGTTGAATGCGAGATCCCTTCATTGAAACTTACCTAAAAACTTCAATTTAGAGGAACATTTAGTCCACTTAGAGCACTTGGATGAGTAGTGTTGGGGAGTATTGGTGGCATTAGAAGTAAAGAAGCATCGTGTCAAGGCCCAATACTATAAGTCTATCTTTTCATGTCATTATAGTGAAGGTGACTTGGTCCTTTTAAACGACCAAGCTAGTGAACCACTAGGGATGGGTAAGTTTAATCCCATGTGGCATGGACCTTACATTGTGAGACGTGTCCTAGAGAAAGGTGCTAATGAGTTAGAGGATAACGAAGGGAATTCCTTGAATTGGATCTATCTTCAGAAGTTTTATCCTTGAAATTCAGCTCAAGATGGTATGTTGTATATTACTATATATTTTTGCATAGTTTTGTGTTCCCTTGTAGTGTTCTCAGTTTTTTGACATGCTTCCTATTCTTTGGAACATGTTGACGAATTCTTCAATGTACTTGGGATTCACTGGTGGTGCTAGTCACCATACCTAGAACCTAGCTTTTGCTACTTGGGTTATCTATGCACCTGAGGATCAACAGGTTTCTTAAGGAGGAGTATGTATCCGATGATATTCAAATAATGTTTCCAAGTATAATGCGTTAATTGAACTATTGCACAATGTCATTTCAAATGGTATTCGACTTCTTGAGGTTCACCTAGATTCACAGTTAGTTGTGCCACAATTGAATGTCATGTATTGTATTAGAGATGCTACATATTGAGAATATTATTAAGGGTAAGATTGTTGGAGATGCAGTTTGATTACATTACATGTATTAATATACCTAGACATTATAATCAAGTTGCCAATTCATATGCAAATTATGTTTTAGATTGGCATTTTTTACATAATTAAAGAAGCATGTACATAAAACATTCACATTCAAACACATGTGTATATATCAAATCAATCACTATAAGTCATTTTTTTCGAATAAGAGCTCCAAAATTATTGTACCATAGTACTGGTATTTAAGCCGCCAATATATACATGGATGGTACGAAATAAATATCCCAACATCTATGCTTGTGTTCCTGGATGATGATCATGGTAACATACTACAGTGTTTCCAAATTCTTGAACAACCTAACCCACAGATGGGGTACCCCAACCACATGCCTCTGCATCCCCTCGAGTAAGTCCTCGACTTGTACCATGGGGACCATGTGTGTCAAATGGGCCATGTTTACATGTATGTTTTGTAATGTCCACTCGACTTCAGCACCGATCATCTCATCTCCTCATCCCCTACGTCGATATCATGGGAAACCATCTTGTTTTCTCGGACCTACGTCTGTGCAAACAAATCTAATGTCAGTACTTGTTACCACCAAAAATATGATTTTGATTTCCTTATACATAAAAAATACAAAAAATCAAATAATTCAAAAATATAAATGGGATATTACCAATATATTTGAATGTAGACCCTGGTGGTAGTGGCATGTCTTGACCTCCATGGAAGTCGATCTTGGCATAGGCACAATAATCTATGGCGATGATTCGTCGCTGCTACGAGTGGGATAAGTCAGTTGGGAAGGGAGAAGGTACCCTACCTCCCCCTAACCTCTACATCACATCAGTCCAATGAGCTTGGGCTATATCACGTAGACTATGAGGAGGGACCTCAACTCTAAGGCTAAGGATCGGTACCCTCTCAAGCAAGAAAATTCTCAAAATGCTGGAAAACCTGAATTTTTTGATATGACCCAACTTGCATTCTGTCAACTGTTATTTTATGGTACTCAACAATGAAGTATTCTAGTAATAAAAAGTTAGACTCGTGCATTATATAGTGTAGAACATGAGAGTCCACGATGCCTGATGTAGTGATGCTAACCCCCTTATTATAGCCAGAACTAGAACAATAACCTTGATACTAAGGATCTGGATGAAATTCATGGGAACTTGAATTCCCACCTTCTCAGTATATGCAACATAATATGCATCTATTTACTCATCGACGGTCAGTCCTCCACCTACTCCATGAGCCCTAATATTTACTACTCACCTCTGTGGGATAGTCCAGTCACTGAAGTATATATCTTCTACCTCGAGTCTCAATGGCATCCCATCTAGCATGAATTCCTCTATGTCTTGATCCCAATAGTTCACAAACTTTTGGAAGAGTATTGGTTGATACCTCAACTTCCCAACGTTCCAAAGATTATAAATACCACATCTTGGTAGCATTTTTTGGGTGTTTACATAACCATGAATGACCCTATCAATGTCTTCATGTTCTCTCTCTCTCCACTCAAGCACCATCCTACAAAGGAAAAAAGCTTGTATGTGTTTTTTACCCTAAAAATGATATGCACAGCCTTATACGCATGTCACATTGATGACAGTAGTGTGTATATGTAGGTAGGATTTACTCTTCTCATGTACACACGAACCTATAAGCGACTTGATAACTTGTCACTCGCGTGGCCCAAGAAACCCACTTTTGGTGGTCCACAACTTAAAAAATCACCATATAAATTGGAAGTAAAAGAATTGAATGGACAAAGCATAATATTATGAGTTACTTGGTATTAACAATTGTTGATTTCATGTCCTGTAGCTACCAGAATCTGTGTCTAAAGTTTGGGGGTCTAATGAGCTCCAAATGCACTATGAGGGGTAAAAAAACAAATGGTATTGTAAAATGTTGATTTTTTACTATTTATTATTATTTTTTACTGACTTTCCTATAGTTTGGACTCTCTAATGACTATTTGCAATTATTTTGGACTAAAATCGTTATGTAGGGTCCCTTTTTTTGGGTTCACTTTCACCGAGTTTTGGATCGTTTATGCCCATGACATGTATAAACCTGAACTAGCATATAGGATAGGACCATTTTCCACGTGCATTTTGCATTATCCCATGAATATGTCATATTAACCATAGGTATGAACCTGCTTCTTGATGGCATAGAACCATTATGTTACTACTAGAAGTGTCATTATGCAAGCGATAGAGCTTCCCTGATCATGGGTACCCTAGCAGGATATTGTTTTTCCATTTGGTGCCCATCCTAAGTGTCCTCCTTAAGTTTGGGAGTCCCTTGTAGTCCTGTCATGCCTTCAGACATAAACCTCATATTATTTATTTCCTTTTATGTTGGCTATCTCCCATAGGGACTCATGTTTTTATCAAGTTGTAAATGGATTGCATGCGTCCACTTTCCTTATTGAGCTTAATGTCAGATCACTACTTCACTTTTATAAGCCATATAGCCTGATCTTGTCTCAATTTTATCCAAGTAGAGCCTCTCATTTATCTTTTGCAACTTGATTATCCCATACCCGAGGGTGAAAACTTGAAGTTGGGTAACACTTCCATGAGAATCGGGTGCCAAACCAACATAGCAGGAGTTATTCGGCCGAATAACTATATTTATTCGGTCGAATAATTAAGTTATTTGGCCGAATATTTATAGTTTTTTGGCCGAATAACTAATCCTTTATTCGGCTAAATAAACTTTAATGGTAACCGTTTAATTTGACGGAACAAATTGTCGACCGGTAATTTTTTTTGGTAATTCAATAATTATTCGGTCGAACAATTATTCGGCCGAATAGTTGTTTGGCCGAATAACTATTTGGCCGAATAATTGTTCGGCCGAATAATTTTTTATTATATAAGCTCAGCTACGGGCCCATTTTCATTGTTTGGCCCACAACGAGTTGTCATTGTCTGGCCACCATCGCCCCACTCGTCTCGTTTTGCCACAAGGCTATCCACCTGTCTCATCCCTGTCCACGTCACCCATCTGTCTGACGTGTGTATCCACAATCTTGGCACCCTGCATCGTGGAGTTTTGTTCAGCATTTAGGTCTATTCGGTGTGGAGGGCATGGAGGTCTGTTCGACGTGGAGGTCGTGGAGGTTTGTCCCGCGTGGAGATCTTTCCGTCGACATGTACATGGTCTTCTCTTGGTGTGGTCTTCTTGTGTTGGCTTTTGGCTGTGAGGTAAGCCATTCGAACTATTATATTAATATTATTAAGGGATTGTATAAATTGTTATGTGGTTGTTTCATATCATTTTAGTAATGACATAATTACAATGGTAGTAAAGGTAGAGTTGAATAGCTTTGCCCAGTTGGGTAGAGTTGAACAACTCTTCCCACTTCGGCAGAGTTGAACAGCTCTGCCCATTTGCGTAGATTTGAGCTCTGCCAATTTGGACAGTTTGCTTACTTTAAATGATTTTATCTAAAAAAAATTTAACATAAATGTTGAAATTTGTTAATGTGTTTTCTGTCAATATATTTCTTGATTAGCTTATAGTTATTCTAATTTTTACTCAGCTATGAACAAATGGACAGAGTTGGTTTGCTTTGTTCATTTGGATAGAGTTGATTGGCTCTATCCATATAGACAGAGTTGAACAGCTTTGTCCAGATGGATAGTGCTGATCAACTATGTTCATATGGACAGAGCTGATCAAGGCCCTATGTAAACAATTTATATGACAATTGAAAGCAATATATATGATAGTTGAATAGCGCTGTCCATTTGGACAGAGTTGAACAACTTTGCCTATTTGGACAGAGTTGAATAGCTTTGCCCATTTGGACATCTTTATTTATTTTATACGATTTTAATTAAATAAAATTCAATATAAAACTTTAAATATGTTAATGTTTTTGTTTGTTTCTATAATTTTTAATTAGCTTATTCTTGTTCCCAATGTACATGAAATTTTACAGAATATTTAGACAACTCAGTTTAACAAAAGTCCATAATTTTTTAATTAGCTTAGATTTATTTTCTATGTACATGAATATAGAATAGTTAGAGAGCTCTGTCCAAAAAACTCCATGGTTATGTAGGCTTAAATAACTACAATAGTATGTAACATCTTTAAATGATATTTGAGACATATAGACATTTAAGATTGTACATTTTGCAGCTCTATTTAAATGGACAGTTCTGATTAGCTCTGTCCAAATGGATAGTTCTGATCAGCTCTGTACAAATAGACAAAGCTGATCTTCTTTTTCCATTTGGACAGAGTTGATGAGATCTGTCCATATGGACAGAGTTGAAAAGCTCTGTCCAAATGGACAGAGTTGATCAAGCCCCTAAGTAAACAATTTATTTCTGTATGTTTTTTCGTTGGTAGGGAACATGATTTCAAAACTTTTTCATTTTAATACCCTGTGTTACAACTTCAGCTGTAGTGTAATAACTATATAGTTTTGTTCTTGACCTCTACTATTTGCTCTAGTCCATACAACTAATAGCTGAAGTATAAGTCTCATGGCATATTATGAGTATCTTATTCCATGATGCATTGGATTAAGTAACATTGCCATTTCATGCTTTTCTGAAACTTAGAGAGAAAATGTTAGATAGATAAAGTCAAGTTTATGTGTATGTAGTTAGTTTCTAGATGCTTCATTGCTTTATACAACTAGAGGCACTAGGATATATAATTCATTGTAAACACTCCAGAGCCTAGAAGAAGGGAACTGGAAGTATTTAAAGATGATAAACGAAGAGAAGGCAAGGAATAATCTAGAAATACTTTCTCTCTATGAGATTTAGGGATGAGCTAGCTGATTCACCTACGATTTAAGTTTAGTGG
>LPNX010623263.1:59013-120315 GCA_001517045.1 Pseudotsuga menziesii | reverse complement strand
ACTAACAAGTCTATAATGACTAGGTAGCTAGTAGCCAGTAGTAGTGTGTTTCCTTAGAGTAGGTAAGTACTTGCACTTGCCTTAGACTATATTTTATACTTAGTAAAATGTAGTTCGTGCACATGTAGTTAAAAGGACTATTAAATAATATTAGTGATATCTAGGTTTTTATTGAAATATTAGTTTTTATAGTTGCTAGGTCATTGAAGTTGATTAATTAACATGTAGAAGGTTAGGCCCTTAGTGATTGACATGTGTCGGGGTCAAAATGTTATACAACATGCTTAGCAACCATCATATACCATTGTATTTATTGGATTTAGGAATCTTTCTTATCATGAAGAAGCTTCATTGTCTTTATATATGTTATTTTTTCATACCACCTTTGTATTTTCTATTTATATTACATTGAAAGCTTAATTTTAATAGTAGCTAGATATTTGAAGTTGATTAATTTTACATCTATAAATTGATATATGTGTAAATTTGTAGATATCATATCCAATGGAGAGAGAGCCACCTTTGAGATAGAAGCATAGGAGGTCATCACATTCTTCGGGAATCGGTGTCCAAAATGAAAATCGAAGATTGTCGACTTCACCTTGAGACTCGAGCCTATTGTATAGTTCACATTCATCTGATCATCGACGTAGTGATAGTGGTAGAGATGATTCCCCTTTATCATCTATGGGTGAACGTGTATCTTGACCTTTTGTGCGGGAGACAAGTGTGGAAGCAGAGCAAGGCTCCCAAGAGGCTCGTCATCATACACAGGGTGGCGAAGGTCGAGCAAGGACACAATATGTCCAGCTAGCTGAGGGTTGTATGCCCATTACAAGCTATCCATCAGATTTACCTGATGAGATTCCATGGGAAAGTGGGCTTCAACAAACAACTCTTGAAAGTTGTAGGGCTCACTATGACAAGCTGCAAAATGATCTTTCTAGTTTGGATCTCGCTCCAGAGAACAAACAAAGTATAGAGATGGTTTTGTTATCTTTACAAAAATTCATTGAGGTATATGAGGATCTTGGACCAACAATAGATGGTTTTGTTGCCTTGATGCAAAGAAGAAAGGCAGAAGTGATGGGTCCAGATAAGTGGGCTGTTGTGAAGGAAAGGGTGACTAAAGAACAGACCAACTCAATGTTCAACTTCAAAGAGGGCCTAAAGCAGAAAGCATTAAAAGTGCAATATTTTAAGCACCCTGAACTTGCACATTTTTTATATGATCGGTTTCTTGCGGCCTATGATCGGTTGCCATGGAACGATGAGGTTCCTAATTATTTTGCTAGTTTTTTTTTATGCTGAGTTTTTTTTAGGAATGAAGCCAGATTATACTGATATTCATTCCAAGTTTTATGGAGTTGGAAAGGGGAGGACATACAATAGAAAAGGTGCCCTTAGAGATCCTAGTACTCTTCGACCTCCACCTCCGATATCTCGTCCACCTAGGCTTGTGACTTACAAATCAGAGATGGAGCCCACATCACAAGTTGGGAGAACTGCAAGGAATAATGTTTCCGAAGGTTTGACTTCGGCTTTTGTAGGAGTTGATGTTGGATTGAGTTGAGAGAAGGCTCGTGCCACTATTCAACAAAATTTTGTATACAAAACCGATTATGAGTTGGATTGTATGGGCATTGCAGATTTAAAGGCCTATGCGAAGCTTTGTCATAATATAGCTTCGGATAGAATATCTAATGACACCTCAACCATAAGAGAGGTTTGTGTACTTTCAATTCATTATTTTTTTTATTCATTATGAATTAAACTTTTAGTTACATTATATCTATGTATGATAAATTATTTTTTGATGTATAGTAATAAATACATTACATAAATGTTTATTGTTTTCAGTTTTCCCGATTGTTAAATGAACATAATTTTAGAGTCTCCACTAGTCAAAATGATGGAAATGTAGAAGAGCATATTGGAGAGGTATATTTAAAATTTACACATTTATATTTAAGTTTGAAAGATATTTTTTTTTGTTGTTAAATTTAACTATGTATCTTATTGTTAATTTGACTTATTTATGCAGGTTTCATTAGATTCGAACTTTTTAGATGATTTTCCATCTATTGTGAGCTAATGTTTTTTATTTTTATTTTTTAAGTTAATTGCTAAGCTTAATATTTTTAACTTTTACTATGAATTATTTATTAACAAAATTTAAATTTTAAGGGAAGAGAACATATTGAAATTGGAGGTGAAGATATAGGTTCTTTGATGGATGTGGATATTGGCACTGAGGTAATTTTGTTCATAATTGAATTGTTTTTTTATGTATATGTTTAAATAGTTTAAATAATGTTTGACATTTGTAAATTGCTTTTATATATGTTGAAGCTTGGGTCTCTTCGATCTTTTCGAGACAAAGGAAAGACTCCATTGGACGATAGTGTTGGAATTGTAAGTTTAATATATATATTTTTTTATATCATTTAAAATAGTCTAAATAATTTGTAAGATTTATAAATTGTTTTTATATATGTTGTAGCTTGGGTCTACTCCACCTTTTAGAGGCAAAGAGAAGACTTTGTTGGATGACAAAGAATTGGAGGTAATTTTGTTGATAATTGAATTGTTCTTCGATATATTAGTTTAATGTTTTAATGTTTTGATTTTGGTTTAAAGTTTTTTAAATAATTTATGTTATTTATAATCTATTTTTATACATGTTGCATATTTTTACGAGTCCAAGGGAAACAAGTCCAAGGGAAGACCCTGGTCGAGGATAGTGGTGGACTTCTATTTAGAGAATTATTTACATTGTTTGTTTTTATGTAGATATATATGTTGTAATTGACTTGGACATGGAGGAGCTTAATTTTTGGATTATATACATGTACTTTGAACTCACATGTACATAATTTTTGGGTTATATACATGTATATTGAACTCACATGTACATGATTGTTTTTTTTATTATATACATGTACATTTATATTACATGTTCATGATTTTTTTTTGGATTATATAAATGTGCATTGACCTTATATATTGTTTTTGGGATTATATACATGTATATGTAAAGGTTAGGAATGTTAAGAAGTTTTGATAGGTGCAAATATATGAATGTATGTAATTTATTAAATTAATGTTTTTCGTTGAGAAGTTGAGAGTGATAGATATGTAATAAAGTTTTGATAGGTGCAACCTAATGTTATGAGTGAATGCTTTGTTAAGTGCAATCTAATGTTAAGAATGAATATATGGAGAATGGATATGGAAATGTTAATGTTATGAATGTTAGGAAGTTTTTATAGGTGCAATGTTAGGGGGGAATGTTAGGAGTGAAGGGGGAATGTTAGGACTGAATGATTTGATAAGTGAAATCTAATGTTAAGAATGAATATATGGGGAATGGATATGAAAATTTTAATGTTATGAATGTTAGAAAGTTTTGATAGGTGAAATGTTAGGGGTGAATGTAGGAATAGGGGAATGTTAGGAGTGAATGTTTTGATAGGTGTAATCTTAGGAGTGAATGTTGAAATAAGGGAATGTTAGGAGTGAATGCTTTGATAAGTGCAATTTAATGTTAAGAATTAATATATGGGGAATGGATATGAAAGTTAGTTAATGTGGGAATGTTAGGAGTGAATGTTTTGACAGGTGCAATGTTAGGAGTGAATGTGGAAATAGGGGAATGTTAGGAGTGAATGATTTGATAAGTGCAATGTAATGTTAATAATGAATATATGGGGAATGAATATGGACATGTTAATGTTAGGAATATCAGGGATGGTAGGAAGTGTTGATAGGTTCAATGTTAGGAGTGAATGTGGAAATAGAGGAATGTTAGGAGTGAATGATTTGATAAGTGCAATCTATTGTTAATAATGAATATATGAGGAATGAATATGGAAATGTTAATGTTAGGAATGTTAGGAAGTTTTGATAGGTGTAAATATATGAATATTTGAAATAAATGTTAGGAAATGTTAGGTGCAAATATATGAATGAATCTTAAGAAAGGTTAGGAGTGTTAGGAAGTTTTGATAGGTGCAAATATTTGAATGTAACAATGAATATAGGGGAATGTTAATTTTAAGAATGAATATATGGGGAATGTCATGTTAGGAGTGAATGTGAAAATGGGGGAATGTTAGGAGAGAATGTTTTGATAGGTGCAAATATATGAATGAATGTTAGGTAGTTTTAATAGGTGTAAATATATGAATTAATGTTAGGAAATGTTTGAAATGTTAAGAAGTTTTGATAGGTGCAAATATATGAAAGTTAGTTAATGTATGATTGTAGATGTAGTGTTGAGAACTTGAGAATGTTAGAATTGTTAGAAAGTTTTGATAGAAATATTTTTTATTATTAAGGTAATTAGCGAATTGATTCTGAATTTTAATATTTTTTATACTAAGGTAATATTATCAATTTAATTATTATATTTATTTTGTGTTCCCTACAAGAAAAGAAAATGAGCACTACAAAAAAACAAACTACAAATAGAATTTCTATATAACCCCCCAGGATTTAAACAAAGGTGATGAAATGGATAATGAAAAACAAAAAAAAAGATGTGTAGAGTTACAGGGAGACTTCCAAAAGTTAAGGCCTTTCATGTTTGATGGAGAATTTGAGGAAGCGATAGAATCTTGGTTGTTAAATCTGCTCCATGGTCGAAGGAGGTTAAGAGTGTTAGTAGCATATGTAGTAAAGAGTTGAGTTGGAAATTTTTTTTTAAATTATTGAAAAAATGTATATGTCAGAACGATATTATGATGAGAAAGCTCAATAATTCAATGATTTGAGACTAAGATTGTTAACCATGGAAGAATTTGTAACTAAGTTTGTAAATTTAAAACACTATGTACCATATCTAAGAGTTGAAAAAACTAAGGTATACAGTTTTATCAGTGGTTTACCCCTAGTGTATAAGGAAAAGATTGGGTTTGAAATTATTCAACAATGGATGAAGAAATTAGAAAGGCCTAATTGTGCTACCATTTGTTTAAACAAATATCCAAATTGAGTAGAAGTTGGAAAAATTAAAAAAAATTGAAAAGATCGATCAACGTAGGAAATGATTTAAACCCACACCTTTTGGAAAAGGAACAAGAGGTCATACTGATAAAAATTACAACATGCGAGGTTCAACCAATAGAAATGGGGTAAAGAGTATCGAAACTTCCACTGGAGGATGAAATAGTAACCTGTAAGCACATTGCAGGACGCTTGTATTGTGAATGACATAGCCAGGAATATCCCTATAGTTAATGTTTCTTTGGAATATCGGCAGGTGGACCATCAATCCACCATGTTGGAAGTAGAAGGTAAAGTTTTGAACATACATGTTTCAATACTTATCGATTCAGGGTCTATTTTAAGTTACATTGCATCAAAAGTAGTTGAAAAGTGTAAACTTAGTAAGGAAAAACAAAAAAATGCATGGTTGGTATAGCTAGCGACAAAGGTAAAAATGAAATTTATGGAGATAGTTAAAGATTTGTTATTAGGTTTTAATGACTTGGATACCTTAGATAAATTAAATATACTTCTCCTAGGATCTTATGACATTTTGATAGGTATGGATTGGCTAGAATCTCATAAAAATGTTATCGACTATTTGCATAAAATTTTTAGTAGTGTGGATGAGGAAGATAAGTATCATACAATGAATGAAATTTATAGACCTTTATTTACACGAAAAATTTCAGCACTACAATGTAAAAAGTGTATTAGGAAAGGGTTTCAACTTTATGGCATCAAAATTAAAGAATTTGAGCCCGAAAAATAAAAAATGGAATTAGAACAATTTCCTATTTTAAAGGAATTTGAAGTTGTATTTTGTGGTAAGATATCAATATTACCACCTAAGCGATATTTAGATTTTAACATAGATCTAATGTCATTTTAAACACTAGTATCATGAGCTCCATATCACAAGAGTATCCCAGAATTAACGAAATGAACAATACAATTACACGAGTTGCTATAGACAAGGGATATATTAAGCCTAGTGTATCTTCTTGAAGAGTACATGTTTTGTTCATGGGTGTGTTAGTAATATGATAAATTGTAATGTATTATTATTGTTTACTGTCGTGAATGGATAACTTATAGTTGATGACTAGATAACCAACCATTGATGGTATATAATTAGAAAAACATGAGCTAAAATAAATTCGGCAGATGAAAGTTTTTTCGGTCGACGTTTTGTTTTGTTTTGTTTGCGTTGTAAATAATGGTTCCGTAATGGAAAAACATTTTTCAGCGGAATAATTGTTCAGCTGAACCATTATTCGATCGAATAACCTCTGAGACTAGAAACCTGCAAAATTTTCAGGTTTCTCCATTTTCGAAAGGTAAAATGGATGCCTTACACTACAAATCGACTGTCGGACTTGATACCATTAGTTTCGTCATTGAATCTACTTTCTATACGTATAGATTTTGTTGTGTATAGGTGAGATCCTCTATTTTTATTTTTTTTGTTTCTTAACATGTGTCGAGTTTTGTTTCATCTCTTTCAACATGCGGTGAAATGAAAAATATATAACTTTACAAATACACCACCTAAAAAATTGAAACAAATATGGTGCACTTAATTGGAGTGTCTACTTAATTGTGCGGTGAGTTAAGCTCATAGTTGTATCTATTAATATAATAGTTGTATCTAATAATCAAATTGAAACGTCGACTTATCTCACCGCAGAAATCTACAAACTGAAGTTGACACCCATTTTCATTATTGGTGGGATGTATTGCATCTGTTAACAATATACATCAATGACTGGTAATTAGACGATGTTCCATCAAGTTTGAACTCAACACCTGTATTCACATGATGGGACATGTACCATTGGAATTTTATGTAGAAGACCTCAGAGTATGGTGGCATTTCATATATTTTACTTCCTTAATCACGACAATACTTATGATTTTTCAATTCTCATACCAGGGAAGTGTATTTTGTTATGTACCAGATGTCTTCATTCAATATGGAGACCATACTCCACTATGTATCATACGTGGTTGTCACCAGTCATGACATATGTCGATTATGCCTATTCATGGACATTTTACTGATATGTATCTGAGACTGCTATAGATACTCCGTATTTGGAGTCATATGTAGAGACTTTTATTCAGAATATGGAACAAAATTACAGTGTGCTTGGCTTAGTCTAAGTAGATTTGGCATCTAGGAGTCTAGATAATGTGCACTCATGTAACAGACGAACTTCTACTAAACTTGTTTGAACTCCAAATAAATTTCTCCATCTGGTAGTTGGGCATTTAGCTAATTACACTGATATGTGTTTATATCTTAGAATTTTAGGGTGGACTACCATATATGATTTTTCATCTATGGGAAACAATGAGAAAAGTGTACTATCCATATTGATTTTATGGGTGTTGTTCAAAATTCATAAATTAACAATTTCAAAAAAAAATAGCTTCGTTAACATGTGATAAGTACAGTTTGTGATAGTTGGAAAAATTAAACTTCATGTGCACTTGTCTAATAGTCAAACTTCTAATAAAATCGTTTGAACTCCAAATAAACTTCTCCATTTGGTAGTCCGACATTTAGCTAATTAGATTGATATGTGTTTATATCTTAGAATTTTGGGGTGACTACCATATGTGATTTTTCATCTATAGAAGAGAATGAGACAAGTGTATTATCCAAATTGATTTTATGGGCGTCGTTCAAAATTCATAATTAACAATTTCAAAAAAATAAAAAAATAGCTTAGTTAACTTGTTATAAGTACAGTTCGTGATAGTTGAAAAAAATAAATTTCAACTTCAACTTCGTAATTACATTGATAGGCGTATATATCTTGGAATTTTGGGGTGGACTACCATCTATGATTTTTCATATACAGATGGTAATGAGACAAGTGTACTATCCAGATTGATTCTATGGGCGTCATCCAAAATTCATAATTCATAATTTCAAAAAAATATAAAATAGCTTTAGTTAACATCTCATAAGTACAATTCGTGATAGTTGGATAAATTAAACTTCAACTTCAACTATTTGATTATTAGATACAACTATTAGATTAATAGATACAACTATGAGCTTAACTCCATTTATGATACAACTATTAACTCCAATGATTCTAGAACTGTTAGCTTAACTTCAACTCTAATTGCTTAAGACTTAGTCTAAGTACATTTGGCATCTAAGAGTCTAGCAAATGTGCACTTGTCTAGCAATCAAACTTCTAATAAAATATCTGGTAGTTGGGGATTTAGCCAATTACACTAATATGCATTTATATCTTAGAATTTTGGGGTGGACTATTATCTATGATTTTTCATCTATGGAAGAGAATGAGACAAGTGTATTGTCCATATTGATTTTATGGACGTCGTTCAAAATTCATAATTAACAATTTAAAAAAATAAAATAAAAAAATAACTTATTTAACATGTGATAACTACAATTCATGATAGTTGGAAAATTAAACTTCAACTTCAACTTCATAATTATATCAATATGCATATATATCTTAGAATTTTGGGGTGAACTACCATCTATTTTTTTCATCTATGGACGATAATGAGACAAGTGTACTGTCCAGATTAATTCTATGGGCATTGTCCAAAATTCATAAATAATAATTTCAAAAAAAATAAAAAATAGCTTAGATATATATTAACTTTTAAATTAACTATTAAATATAACTATGAGATTAACTCCAATGATTTTATAACTATTCGCTTAACTTCAACTCCAATCATGGTTATATTGAATAACTATTAGCTTAATTATTAGATAGAATTATTAACTTAACTCCAATGATTCTACAACTATTAGCTTAACTTCAACTCTAATGGGTTAAGGCTTAGTAGAACTACATTTGGCATCTAGGAGTCTAGCTAATGTGCACTCATGTAATAGTCAAAATCCTAATAAAATCGTTCTAACTTCTACTAAACTCCTCCATTTGGTATTTGGGCATCTAGCTAATTAGGCCAATAGGCATATATATCTTAGAATTTTGGGGTGGACTACCATATACATTTTTCCTCTATGAACGATAATGAGAAAAGTGTACTGTCCACACCGAGCTGCAAGTTCCACCAAAGAAGCTCAACCATAAATTCCACCCACCAATGAAGATCAGTAGCTAGGAAACCAACCACAGGGAAATCAACCACTTACAGAACAACAGACAGACCAACATAGACACAAAAGAAAAAGAAAAGACAAAAAGAAGAAATAAAACCACAAAGAACAAAGGCTGATAGTGATCCACCTCAACCAACTTGGATCGACTACTGTAGTCAACACAACAAAACTAAGAGATGGAGAGTTGGGTCAACTCCTAGAAACTCTCACCACAGAAGCAGCAACAAGAAGCCAGGCTAGACAAGAGCAGATCGAGAGCACTAAGGAAGAGCAAATCGAATTTCTAACAAAATGCAGGATTTTGATTCAAATAGTGATACCAGGACCAATAGAGGGAGACACCGAAAATCCACTAAAAAAATCATACCAGCTATTTGAAAGTGTGGTGTCGACCCTACAAATACACCTACAAAATACAAAGGAAGATAAAAAAGAGGAAACATCCAGACTACTGAGGCAACAGTATACAACATTCTCCAAAGCTCACAAAGTACTACAGGACCACTTGGAAGAGTCTATCATCACAAAAAAAGTACTCTGTGATTGGCCTACCTACTACAGGCAAGCATTTCAGTAGACCCACCAGATTAATGAGCAAATCCAAATTCTAGAAAATAGGCAAGGCATCGATGAAATAATGAGAAGTACAATACAAGACCAGATTGTATTGGAAACAACCAAACTGCAAAAACTAGAGAAACAAGCACACCAGTGGGTACAGCAAGCACTATCGATCCTCAACAAGATAGACACAATATTTCCAAGGATGAAGAGACTACTAGATATAGAGGAAGAAAAGGCTCAATTTATAGGACCCAACATGGAAAGGATCACATATCTTTCTTTCCAGGAGAAAATGTCGACTCTGTCAAGCATCACAACTTTGACTACCGACATCCAGAAAGTACTATAGAACTAGACAGAGTTTCAGCACCAACTAGCCATTACAACAGAAGCCATTATGGAATTATGTGTGCAGAAATGACCAACCATCCAACTACACAGTACATGAAGACAAACCATAATAGAAGTAACCACCTCAGACAATGCAGTGTTGAGTACCTCCCTTGTTTCTTCGGGACTATTATAATTGATTTTACCACACATGGTGGATCACACCTTTATGGACTTCCCTGTCCCTCTGCAGAATCTTTAGACCCCATGGACCGTTTTTGTACCTTTGATGTTTCAAAGATCATCCCTAAAAGCATGTCTTATTTGCTATATGTGACTTTTAAACCTATTCTCGCGTATATACGCAGATTTGACCATTAAACCTGTGTACATTGGGATGTGTGCAAAAGGACAAATAGTTTTGGAGTTTTCCTTGATGTGGATCCAAGTCACTTGTCTCTTGTCCTTTCATATGCCTTGAGATCGCTCATATTTGACCTTCCATTACCCCATTGAAGCACTATATAAGGAACCCTTTGGATACATTGAAAGGGGAGGAATTGAAGAGCAAGAAAATTAAAGTCCATTGTTGTCGGAGCTTATAATTGAGCCTGCATCCCTTTGTCCCTTGGAGCACTTTGTGTTCTTCCCAAGATTTCCTTTGCTTGTGAGCTTGCAATCGAGAGATGGAGGATTGAAATGGTGGAGGCCCAGGTGGAGGACTCAGTTTCTCTGATTCGCAGACGTGCCGACAGAGGTTGTCACTATTGTAATCTCTGTTTTATATTAATAGAAGTATCTTTTCCTGTCCAATAATGTGTATTTAAATGAGTATTGAATCCATGGATGCTTTTAAATGCTTATATGTTATTGATTATATATGCTAGAGTAGGTCTAACACAATTATATATAGCATGCTTGTCTTGTTTGTTGAATGTTGAGAGAGCAAATTACTTATACAAGCGAGAGTGGAAAAGCTCAACCGGGATCTACATCAACCGTCTGAAATAAGGTATGTTTCGAGATCCTTTAGTGTTAGATATTTGGTTTCTCTTGCATATAGGAAATGATTGATTTCTACGGTCACTCTGTTTATTGTGGTACCCCAATCCATAGGAAATTTTCTCTGTAATAGAATTGGCGACCATATTGGGGAGTTCCTAGTCATTTCCTTTTGGGGTTTTTATCGGCATTCAATGTTCTTGAATTGCTCTGATTTCTCTGTTTCTAAGTCGGGTCTAGGGGCATATTTTCCTGGTAGTGTCTGATAGCAGTAAAATTTTGTCTCAGCTTGTCTATTTACCTTCTTTTTTATCTCCTTTTCTTCCTATACACGATTTTTTGCTTCACAGTCGCGTGTAGCTGAGGGTTTTACTGGGATTTCCGTGTATATACACAATTTTTCTGCACACAGTCTTGTATGCCCTGAGTTTTTTTGTTTAGGGGAATATTAAGTGGTGCTAGGTGAGTTTTGATGATTGCTGAGTCTCCTTGGATGCTTCTAGAATCTGTATACACCTCTGTTTCTAACCAGAGACATCTTTTAGTTAGATTTTTTTTTAAATGTTCTCGTCATTGCATTTTCTATTTTTTCTTTTGGGATTAGTGCACGAGGTCTCTTTTACCTTGGTGCTTTGCTTGAGTGTTGTTTGATAGTGCTTACAGAGTCTGGGGGTGGTAGAGTCATTCTTGTGCTTCATTATCTCATTTTAATTCAAAAAATACAAAAATATTTGCTTTTTGCATCATTATGCATTTTTGCATTTTGCATTTTACATAGTACTTGCATTAGGTTTGCTTGGAGAAGTACTAGTCAAGCTTTCATATAAGAATGATTGCATTTTCATTTGAAGGAAAATTGTGCACTTCACACAGTAGAATACCCCATTTTTCATTTGACACATTGGATTTGCATTGATTGTTAGGTGTGCATTTTACTTCTTGTTGCGTCATAACACCATTAGTTGCACGATCATTTACCATTTTGAGTAACAAGCCAATTATAATCAACGCATAATAAAATGAATTACACTCTTTTCTTTTATAGGGTGCACCAACAAGATTAGGTTTTAGGGTCTTGGAATAGTTCATTGTGAGTAAATTCTCCAAGACCACTAAACAACAACATGTATGTGTCTATCCAGGTGAGAGTGTGAAATTCATTGGTATATTTAGTGTTTCTCAAGATCCTCCTCTTACAAGGGAGTTAAGCACGAGCCAGTGTGAGCGGTTATTGATTGGGATGACCCCTAGTCATAACTGAGTAGCACCGGAGATATTTCCAGGATTGTATTCTTATCTGGGGGCTCTTTCGAGAGTTTCAGGCTTTGCTGCCCTGCCCATACGGTCAATCCCGCCTACGAATCTCCGCCTGAGCATTGATTATATTGAGGTGACCTTAGTTGCCTTACCTAGGTTATTGAGGGGGTACTTCACAGAGGTTATTCTACAAGTGTCCCGGCTAGGTTGGGGTCGGACAACACAGTCACTATATGCGTTGAAGCTGAGGGCCACAATAATTCATTACGAACCTCTGCTTGTTATGTATGGGAGTCTCAAGCCTCTCCTAGGCAAGACATACCTGCTTCATTCAGGATCTCACATATCCTACCCTTTCTTGCTTGTGATTTGGATTTACATTATATAGGTGTATGCTCTATTCACGCTAGTTTTCCTAGGGTTTGCATAATTAGATAGAGTATTTTTTATTTTTTGAGTCATTATGGATTTGGGTGCGGCACTTTGTCGTTCTCGTCCTTTAGCAGGGCTTCCACCTTTCACATCTCCTCCTCCTTTGGGAGAGAGAAACAGACTGTCCGGGTGGACTACTTCTCACATTGATTCACACATGATGGGAGATCACAAGGATGATATTCCTGAGATGTCTTCTTGACCTCAAGAGGTTGGGGAGGAAGATCCTACTCCTGTATATGATCCTTCACCAGATATACCTTCACATTCCGATTATGATCCCTCATTCATAGGTTATCGATATTGGTTTTCGGGCGACGAGACTCACCATGAACCCACAAGAACTAGTCATGTTAGTTATGGCATGCTTGATATCCTTGCACATGGTCTGGCACATCATGCCAAATCAGAAGTTGAACCTAGCACTATGCCTAGGGGCACTCCTATTCTTTTCCGTGCGGAGAGATTTGGGAGAACTAGTCTCATTGCACCTTCCATATCGGCGGTGGAAGCTACCTCACATGTTCATCCTAGACCTAGTGTTAGTATCCATATGCAGATACCAGAACTGAGACAAGTGACCATAGGGAATACCACTTATATCCCTTCACATGTCCCTTTGTCCTCTATTCCTACTCCTTCGAATGCATTTTTTACAACCCTTCCACCCCCTCATTCACGTGGTCCTTTGGATCGGAATGTTGCTACTATTCATGTTCATACTGTGACTACTCATACAATAGTATCTCAGAGTCGAGTATCTCCTGTTGTCTCAGGAGGTCATATTCCTATTTCTGTATCATCTTACGGTCCATCCCATGGAGTTCCCCACATCCCTACTTATAGAGCTTCTCATGGAATATCCCATGGGACATCTTATGGAGCTTCTCATGGACAATATTATGGACTGCAGTATGAATAGAGCTATCAAACTTATGGGTACGGGTATCAACAACCTGCTTACTCCTCTAATTATGGCTTCGTAGCACCGCATAGTCAAGGTACACCACATCATAATGCTTCCATGCATCCCTACACAGGTCAAACAGGAGGAGGATATTATGTCCAAGGCCATGGTATTTACAGTAGTCATCCTTATATGAACCAAAAATATTAGGGAGCATGGCATAGACTGGATCAACCTAGGATCCCTTTCCTCGCAACGTTAAATTTACCTGACTTATCGAGACTAATGAATGATTCGGTATCTCGACCCAGCTTGGCTGGCTGTCCCTACCAAGCTTCCCTCAAACATTCCCAAATTTGAGGACAAACCAGGAGAAGATCCTAGTGAACATGTCACTACCTTTCACCTTTGGTGCTCTTCCAACTCCTTACATGATGACTTAATCCTCTTAAGGCTATTTCAACGCACCCTCACTGGGCCTGCAGGGAAATGGTACATAGAGTTACCGAGGGGGGCATTCATTTTGTTTCATGATATTGCTATGACTTTCCTCAATCACTTCCAGCTACCAGTGCATTATGACGTTGGTATGGAACTCTTGTCAACATTTCGGTAGAACAAAGCCACACATATCTCGAACCATATCCAAGAGTGGCGTAGACAAAAGAGGTTGATTAAAGCTTTCATACCGCCAGAGTTTCTCCTTGAGTGGTTCCTTAAATCGTTGCTATCTTACATCGCGAAGGATGTTTCTACATCCGGAGTCCAGAACGAGGAACAAGCAATTTTTAGGGCACAGGAATTGGATTTGATTTATGCTCAATCTAGACTATTATATGAGATCATACCTAACACTCTGTGTTCTAGTTTTGAGCCCAAGATCAAGCCTGGACCACATGCCGATGGCATTGTGGGTTGTACAAGTGACAAACCTGCGGATTTGGTTGCGAAATAAGTGATTCAATTGTCTATTAATAAATCCACGTCGGGACAAGATACGGCTTCATCTCAACCGACCCAAATGGTGAGTGTACTTTCCATGCAATCGTCGGACCAGAAGGGCAGCCAGCAGCCCGGAAGGAATAAGAAAAAGGGTAAAAACAATCGTAAGGGTGGGAACAAGAACGAAAATTCCAATTTTAATGACAAGAATGACCATAATGTTGGGAGGGGGAAGTAGTCTAAACGTAAGGTTAAGATTCCTTGCAAATTGTGTAAGGATGACCACCTCACTCACTTGTGCCCTCGTTTGGAAGACACCTCGATGTTCATAGCAAAGGGCCCAGCTATGCTGACCAATGCTTTACCCCATAATAAAAATATGAACTCGAGGACCCATGATCCTCATTCTGCATCGAGTGGAGATCAAAATCCATTGGAAACCAGTATTGGTCATGGGTGCATCAACATGGTGCGTGCTAATAAGGTTGTGACTCGTGCGAAATACTATGGTTCGTCACAACCAGACCTTGGGAAGGAACCTCCTCCAACTGAGAGCCCTTTGCATATTGACAATCCTATGGATAAACCTAAGATTGCACCTCACATTCCAAAGGGAGTTCTAAAGCATTCAGAGCACAATCCTAATGCCCAAGCCGCCCAGAACAATTTTATTGTCGAGGATTTGGGCCAAACTCCTTTTGCGATGTCTGTGCTTGACGTACTTCAGAGTTGTCTATCACAAAGGAAAGCTTTGCTTTCTGCTCTTGGGGTGAATGATGATAACTCTTTTTCCATCATCAAATTTGAAACCATGAGACTCCAGCCTCACTTGCCTTACTACGTGTCTCTCTTGATTCATGTAGAATGTCTTAACATGACCGTCAAATGCACTATGATTGACGAAGGCACTGCTGCTTCTGTTGGAAGGGTTTGGGTTCTCCTGAGTTGTCTAAATCCGCTACCATGTTGACTACCTTTGATGGTAGATCATTTCGACCGCACAAAATTCTTCCTTCTCTTAAGGTCCGTTTGGGAGGGAAGACCGTCACTATTGAGGTCGAGGTGGTTGATGCACCCCTTGATTACAATCTTTTACTGGGTCGAAATTGGATGTATAGTATGCAAGTCGTAGCCTCTTCTCTATTTTGAGTTGTATGATTTTCATTTAATGGGAAGATTGTTACGATTGATCAAACATCATTCAAAAATCCGAGTGTTAATGCATTGTCAGGAGCTTCTATCCTGATTATCGACCATTCTCAGCCGACAACTGGGAGTGTGGGTGTAGGTATGTATCCATCCCTTATGGGGACATTTAGTTGTCCTGCACCTATCCTTATGATCAGATATAGTTTCGATGGGGCTTCATCTTCATTGAATTCGGAGTCTTTTCGCACTACCCATATGGAAGATCCCCGGATTCTTCCTACACCAAGTCCTTTGAACGGACCTATCAAAATGGATGTGTCGTTGCCTACAGCAATGATAGCATATCAAGTGAATCTTGATTGTGTTGCAGAGCCTAGTCCTTCCTCTTCGTTGATGGAGGAGGAGGACCCGTATGTGCTTCCTGCATGGCTAGTTGATTCATCTCATGCACATGATTGCCTTGATAGTGTTTTTTCGTCAAATGAAGCTATTATTGAGGCCATGTTTGGGTTTGAGCCAACCTGAAAAGAGTTACAGCATATATCTTATTTTATTCCTGAGCCTGACCATTTGGAGCATGAGAACTTTAGGGAGATTCTTAGCGAGAGGATTGGTAGCCCCGTGGTTCCATTAAGCTGTCTTGGTCAGATGGCTGATGGGAACATGGTGAATATATCACCTACTATTCCTATCAATATCTCTCGCGATCCTGGAAAGATTGAGAATGTCTATATTGGGGCAGAATTTTCCCATGCCGAGATTCAAGAGTATACCAATCTATTTAAAGAATTTTGTGACATATTTGCTTGGTCATACGAGGAAATTCCAGGTATCGACCCTCGTGTTGTCGAACATGAATTAAAACTTACAAATGCGAAGCCTGTTTGACAACGTTTATGTGCGGTGAATCCTAGAAAAGCACCCGCAATTAAGGCTGAGATAGAAAAGCTATTAAAAGCCGGTTTTATCTATCCTGTTCTCTTGACGGAGTGGGTTTCAAACCCCGTTCTGGTTGATAAGAAACAGGGAAAGATCCGTAGATGCACTGATTTATGTGATTTAAATCGTTCTTGTCCTAAGGATAATTTTCTCACACCATTTATTGATCAAATTTTGGATGAGTGTGCAACAAGCAAGGTATTTTCCTTCATGGATAGATTTTCCAAATATAATTAGATTCGAATCAAACCCGAGGATCAACACAAAACTGCATTTATTTGTCCTTGGGGTACATTTGCATATCGAAAGATGCCTTTCTACCTTAAAAATGCTAGATGTACATTTCAGTGAGGTATTCTCAAATCAATTATTGAAGTCTTTCTGGATGACCTTGCTGCTCATTCTTAGTTGAGAGTGCGTCATTCCTACCATTTGAGATTAGTATTTGAAAGATGTCATCGCTACCTGGTTAGGTTAAATCCACATAAGTGCATATTTTGCGTGAAGTTTGGTCGCTTTCTAGGATTCATTGTTTCCAAGGAGGGTATAAGAGGCTATCCCTTAAAGGTTGAGGCAATACTTCAATTGTCTCCCCCGAGAAATATTAGACATCTTCAATGTTTGCAAGGCATGGAAAACTTCTTACGAAGATTCGTGGTTAAATTTTCCAATTTGACTAAAGGCATTATGTGTCTTTTAAAGAAGGACACTACCTTTTGCTGGGATGAGCAAGCCTAGGAGTCCTTTGATGCTCTTAAGGGAGCCTTAGCATTGGCCCCCGTGCTTAGTCCACCTGACTATAGCCATGACATTTTGATTTATGTGGCCGCGTCCATGGAAACGATTGGTATGGTTTTGGTTCAGGAGGATGAGGAGATCCATGAGCATGTCATATATTATTTGAGTCAGAACCTTATAGATGCGGAAATACATTATTCCCATATGGAGAAACTTGCCTTATCTACCGTTCACGTGGTTCAGAGATTGAGACACTACATTCTCCTTCGCCAGACCTTGGTGGTAGCTCATCTCAATCCATTTTAGTTCATCCTCACTAGAAGGATGATCGGGGGAAAGTATAATAAATGGATTGTTATTTTGCAATAATTCGATCTTAAGTTTGTTTCGGCGAAATTGAAGAAATAGTTAATTTTTGCGGAGCTCATTTCTGATTTCCCAAGGGAGGAGGAGGAGGAGGTTTATGAAGATATGTTTGTCGATGAGCATATTTTTCTTATCTCAACTCTGGATCCATGGTATGGGGATGTCATCATATATTTACAAATGTTGAAGGTCCCTACTCACCTTTCACGGGATGAGTGACAATGATTACGTCACGTATATAAGAACTACCTTATAGTTGATAACACTTTGTACCACCATGGGGTATATTCCATTTTATGTCATTATTTAACCCATGAAGAGGCTGAGGTTGTGCTGAATGATTGCCACGGAGGGGTGTGTGGTGGTCATTTATTTGGGCTTTCTACAGCCCAAAAAATCTTGAGAGCGGGATATTTTTGGCTGTCGATCTTTAAAGATTGTGTTAATGTAGTCAAGAAGTGTCACCCTTGCCAGGTGTTTGCATGGAATATGCGCTCACATCCTGCCCCGTTACATCCATGATTATCACCGCTGGTCCCTTCACCAAGTGGGGGCTTGACCTCATGGATTGCAACCTAGCTTCGGCTGGGGGCATCATTATATTATAGTGGCTGTTGATTATTTCATGAAATAGGCTGAGGCTATTCCCACGATAAAATCCGATGATGAGATAGCCACACATTTCGATTTCAACCAAATTATTACTCGGTTCGGTATTCTGAAGTAGCTTGTCACTGACCATGGTAGGCACTTTCAGAATCGAATGATGGAAGAGTTGGCCTCAAAGCTAGGGTATAAGCAAGAGCACTCCTATTCTTATTACCCTCGGGTGAATGGACAGTTTGAAGTAGTGAACAAATCACTTAAGTCCATTCTCCAATGAACCATCGCACAAAGCAAAATGAATTGGCATATCATGTTATATCCTGCTTTGTGGGCCTATAGGACTGTGGTTAAGACTGCCACCGATTTTTCTCCATATCATCTCGTACATGGAGTGGAGTATGTCTTACCGGTTGAATGTGAAATCCCTTCATTGAAGCTAGCCATAGAGCTTTTACCAGACACTTCCGCATTGGAGGAATTTTTGGTCCACTTAGAGAAGCTTGATGAGCAGTGTCGAGATGCCTTAGTGGCTCTAGAAGCAAATAAGAATCATGTTAAGGTCCAATATGATAAGTATATCCATATGAGGAGGTTTAGTGAAGGATATTTGGTCATTTTGTGGGATCAAGCTAAAGAACCCTTGGGGGCATGGAAGTTTAATCCCATGTGGCATGGTCCTTACGTGGTCAAACGTGTGTTAGATAAGGGCACCTATGAGCTGGTAGATTATGAAGGGATAGCCTTGGCGGAGCCTAGAAATGGGATCTATCTTAAAAAATACTATGTGTGATCTTCAGCCAGGGTTGATTATTGTATATTATTGTATAGTTTTTTTGCATATTTAGGTTTTATTATGGTGATCGGGTTTGTTGATTAGCTTTCGTTTCTTATGGAAGATGTCAATGGAGTCTTCTACTTACATAGGATTCATTGATGGTGCTAGTTGCCACACTCAACACTCAGCCTCTGTTGCTTGGGTGATTTTAACTCCTACGGGTCAGGTATTGTCTTTAGGAGGTGTATGTTTATGGCCTTCTTCGAACAATGTTGCTGAGTATAGTGCCATTATCGAACTATTATAGGATTCCATTTCACATGGTGTTCTTTATCTTGAGGTACGTCTTGATTCATAGTTAGTAGTGTCATATCTTAATGGATTGTATTGTATTAGGGATCCGACATTATTACAAATATTCTTATGTCTGAGATTGTTAGAATGGCAATTTGACAACATAACATACATACATGTTCCAAGAATTTTTAATCAAGTTGCTAACTCATATGTTAACTATGTGTTAGATTGGAATTTGTTTCATAGACCATAAGTACATCACACACATACATTGTTACACACATGTAAATAAATAAAATCAATCATCATAAAAAAAAATTATTAAATATCCAAAATGTGATGTCATAATACATAAGTGTCATAATACAAAAATGGGGGTTCCGAGCCACCAAAATATAATACACGGTAGTACAAAAATGAATCACTCTCAAGTCTCTAAGCCTGTGGAGGAGGAGGGGGGTTCTAATCATGGTAGCATACCATGGCTCTAGCTAGTCCTCAGAATAACCAAACCCTTGCTCATGGTACACCAACCACCTAATGCTGCATGGCCTTAGGCAAGTCCTTGACTTGCGCCATGGGTACTCTATGTGTCAATCGTACAAAGTTAGTGTGGATGCTTTGGAGCGTCCGCTCCACATACACACCCATGATATCATCTCCTCTTCCCCTCCATCTATGATAAGGGAAGCCATTAGGCCATCGTGTTCCAACATCTGCATACATATGACAGATTGTCACTATGTGTCGTCACACCAAAACATGTCTTTTGAGTCTATATATCAAAAAACACAAAAAAAATTAATAATTCAAAAAACTTAAAAAGAGGGTTTGGGATTTGTTACCAATATCACCGTATGCTAATCCGAGTGGTAGGGGAATTTCTGGATCTCCCCTAAAATATATCCCTGCATAGGGGTAGTCATCGATGGCAATGATCTGCTTTCGCGACCATGGAAAGAAATCAACTGGGTAGGGGTTGGACATCCTACCTCCGCCCAGTCTATGCACCTGGATGGAGTTTGTCAGGATTTGACTCCCAACCTTTTCCATGTCCGAAAAACAGTATACTACAATGTACTCATCAATGGTGAGGCCACCTTCGGGCCCGCAAAATCGTAGGTTCACCACCTCTCCCCATCGGGACAATCCTGTAATGAAATATATGTCCTCCACCTCTACAGTGAGGGACATCCTGTTGATATGAAAATACTCTGAGTCTGGATCCCAATAGTCTACTAGCATCTGCAAGAGTCTTGGTTTGGCCCTCAGGCTGTCAAGACACCAAAACTTGTATAGCCCACATGCACGTAGAGCTTGTTGAGCCATTAAATCACCCCGAACAACCTCTTCTACATCTCCATGTTCCCTCTCCCTCCATTCTAGAACCATCCTGCACATTAAAAATAATTTTTGGTCAATATATACCTTAAAAAACCATGTGTATGGCCACGTATGCGACTATTTGCAAAACAGTTGCGTATGTACGCGGATTTGGGAGGTTTTTCCGCGTATAGCCAACCCTATACGCGGAAAAAGCCTAGATTTATACGTGGGCCGAAACGACCAATTTAGATTGGCCTAGAAATCAATTTTGACCATGGAAATTGAAACAATTTAAATGAAAATGGAAGAGGATGACATGAGAAGTTACCTAGAACAAACAGTGTCAAATTTCGCCGGACGAAGCTCCCAGAATTCGCGTTCGAAGTTCTGAGCTCAAATGGGTAAAAATTTCAAATGATATGTAATTTTTGAATTTTTTACTATTTATAGAAAAAATTTGAAATTATTGAAATTTTTTACCCCCTTTCTATAGTTTTGAATCATTTCTGACCATTTTGGACCGTTTTGGACTAATCTGATGATGTAGGAGTCTGTTTTGAGCGTCATTTCGACCATTGTTTTGACTCGTTCGTGCCACTTTCAGGTATTATGTCTAAACTAGCATATAGGTTAGATTTCACATACGTCTTAATTTTGCATGATCTTATGACCATTTCGTTATAACCTTAGGTACAAACCCATTCTATCTTGTCATAGAACCTTCTTGCTATTTTAGAAGTGACATGATGTGAATGGTAGAGATTGACCATACATGGGTGCCCTAGTTAGCTCATTTTTTGCATTTGGTGCCCATGCTGACATTTTTCCCTTTCGGGTGTGGGATTCCTTTGTATAGTATCGCCATTTCTTTGCGCAAGAGCCTCATACTCCTCTTGATCTTTTTCTTGGCCTTTGTCCCCGGGACTTCCTTATGTCAAGTTGTAATTGCATTATCATGAGTTTTTCTTGCCTCATTGAGCCTTATGTCGGCTTCCCTGAATTTGATTATCATCCTAATAGCCTGAGCTCATCTCATGTCTAGACACGCAAATTCATTTTACATATCCTTTGCAGCTTGATTCCCCATTTTTTACCGGGAGGGGACTTTCCCTCAAGTGTCGTTATCCTACACATGTGTCCTTGCATTGAGCATAGGTATATTCCGCTGCTTGGAACTAGTTTGTTTTCCCATTGAAACTCGTCTCCTCCTATTCTGTAACTATAAAGAACTTTTATTCTTTTTCAAGATTTTCAAAATATTTGAAAATTTCCAAAAAAATCAAAAAACCAAAAAGCCGGACAAGAAAATATGTTATCTTTGGCAGCAGTCGAGTCGTATCGCCTTCAAACAGAGCACTGTATATCACATCCGTTGGTTGGGTTAATAGTTTGACTTTATGAGCTGTACTCATTTCTCTGAGTTTATCTCCACTGACTGGTTAAGCTTCCAGTCCCTATGGAGCCTCTTTCGATGCCTCCTGTGTCACAGAGCAGGGATAATTTTAGGGGCGGATTTTAGCCCAGTGGGATATTTTTCCATGTTTTTCTCCCAAAAAAGATTCGCCATTTTGCATTTTTTGAAGCCCTGTTTCACCCAATTTTGACGGGACAAAATGTTTTCACCCTAAAAATCGCCAAATTATTATATAAAGGATATAAAATACTTGGAAATTAAAATAATTTTTGAATAACATTGCCAATCATTTTATAGTTGGTGTTTTAAGAATTGGTAATATTCACCAACATTTATACACTTTTAAATAAGTATGGTTCCTTAAAATCATCCCTGTCATAGAGATGTACCAGTTTTGTATATCCATTCTATGCTGCCTACATTCAGTCACCATTCTCCTTTATGATCTTGTTTGAAGAAAGTTGAAACCTGAGTCGGCCATTCCTCAGTTCTCTTGACTTTGCATGTCGGCCATTCCCAATACCAATATTGGTTCATGCACTTTATGATCGATTCCTTCCACAGTATACAACCTTGTTGAGTGCCTCATGTTGGATTATGGGGGATGCCTTAATGCCCTCCTTCCAGCGGATTTCATCCCATCGACTTCAGATCATTTATTCTGGGATTGGAATCTAGAGTCATTTTTTAGTGCCTGGAGACTTGCAATCATTAGTGGTTGGTTCTCTCGCCATCGATAGTTATGGGAATACATTAATGTCCCCTGATCAATGGATCCTTTCAAGTGTTTGACCTCAACACATTTATTCACACTTGTTAGTTTGCACTCTAGTACCTTGATTCCCATTTTCATTATCAGTGGGTGATCTCGTGTCTGTTAACGGTATACATCAATGACCAGTAATCAGATGAAGGACTACTATGTTTGACCTCGACAGCTCTATTCACATAGTAGGACATGTACTCGTAGCAGATTATATAGAAGACCTTCCAGATTGGTGGCATTTCATATATGCTACCTCCTTGATCGTGCCAGTGTTCATGAGATTTCAGCTCTCGTGACTTGATTCCAGTGTATGTCATATGTTTCCAACCATTATGGAGATCTTGATCCATTATATATCTTCATCTTTCATGGAGATCATGATCCTTTTTACATATTAATCATAGAGATTCTGATCTATCTATATTGTACGTGGCGATGACCACACATGTCATATTTTGTATCATGCCTATTCATGGCCATTATACTCTTATGTATCAGTGACTGCTATATGTACTTGCAGGTATGTGCAGAGTTTGATTATTGTATTATACTATTGGATGGTTGGTTCTTCCACCTGGTTCTTCATCACTCCACTTCTGGGATGGACTTATAATTTATTTTGGCAATCGTATCACCCCTCTGACCTCACACATTAGGGGGCATCTGTTACAGCTGATTTTACCAAACATGGTGGATCACACATTTATGGGCTTCCCTGTCCCTCTATAGACTCTTTATACCCAATGGACCATTTTTGTACCTTTGATGTTTCCAAAATCATCCCTAAAAACATGTCTTATTTGTTATACGCAACTTTTAAACCTATTCTCGTGTATATACGTGGATTTGACCATTAAACCCACATACATCGGGATGTGTGCAAAAGGCCAAATAGTTTTGGAGTTTTCCTTGATGTGGATCCAAGTTACTTGTCTCTTGGCCTTTCATATGCCTTGAGATCACTCGTATTTGACCTTCCATTACCCCATTGAGGCACTATATAAGGAACCCTTTGGATACATTGAAAGGGGAGGAATTGAAGAGCAAGAAAACTATAGTCCATTGTTGTTGGAGCTTATACTTGAGTCTGCATCCCTTTTTCCCTTGGAGAAATTTGTGTTCTTCCCAAGCCTTCCTTTGCTTGTGAGCTTGCTATCGAGAGATGGAGGATTGAAGTGGTGGAGGCCCAAGTGGAGGACTTAATTTCTCTGATTCGTAGACGTGCCGACAGAGGTTGTCACTATTGTAATCTTTGTTTTGTATTAATAGAAATATCTTTTCCTGTCCAATAATGTGTATTTAAATGAGTATTGAATTCATGGATTCTTTTAAATGCTTATATGTTATTGATTATATATGCTAGAGTAGGTCTAACATGCTTGTCTTGTTTTCTGAATGTTGAGAGAGCAAATTACTTATACAAGCGAGCGTGGAAAAGCTCAACGAGGATCTACATCAACTGTCTGGAATAAGGTATGTTTTGAGATCCTTTAGTGTTAGATATTTGATTTCTCTTGCATATAGGAAAGGATTGATTTCTACAGTCACTCTGTCTATTGTGGTACCCCAAGCCATAGGAAGTTTTCTACGTAGCAAAGACAAATAAAGATTTTGTTCCTGGGGGAGATGTTGGAGGAGCTAGCCAGTGAGTTGACTAGTCGAATATCAGACTAATTAGACATTAGGTCGGCCGCATAAAGTCATGTCGGTTGACCAAATCGACAGGTAGTTATTTGTAACTATTTGTAATCATATATATTAGGTTGTTGAGCCAGATGAGAACTTGGTTTAGTTTTGTGTATGTATGGACCCTCATGTTATAATATAATCTGTTACTTCCTTATCTATATTCTTTTCTCTTGTGTCTGTTATGTCTATATGCTTCCAGGTGTATTATTGGTAACCCTCTATGATCTGTGAGATTACAATACAAATCATTTGGCCCTTTTAAATTTAACTTGACATGGCTTGATTATTCCTCTTTCTTTGATCTGGACATTGGAACTTGGAAGCACTTTGATTAACATATAAATATATTGGCAAGTGAAAATTTCATGGGTTCATTGAAGTTGGTAAAATAATGTCGATCAATAGATATCACTAGCCTCCTCTTTGGTGGACTCTGGAAGGCAATGTCAATTAAATTTTCATATGAATTCAACTGGTATATTTCCTGACGAGGAGATTCCATGTAGAAAGGAGTTGAACATTAAAAAAAGGAAACCATTACTAGACCAGGAGGTTGAATTGCACATGAAGAGTTTGGAAATTTTACTTGAACTTGGGGACAATAAAATGAAGATCTTTCACAAATTTGCGAAGCATCGTAAGAGTGTTAATTCTATTTGGGAGATGGAGGACGAGGATAAAAGTCATGTGAAAGGTTTTAGAGACTTGACTTCTTTAGGAGTATGATATTTTGATAAGATTGATAAGGCACCTGAGTAGGTCCATATTGTTGATATTGTTAAACTTTATATTTTTTTTTTTTCTGAGATTGGATTTTGAGGAAGACAACCAGGATTTTTATAAGGATATTTATAAGGACAAACTTATTAGTGTGATGAAATATTTTGAGAAGAATAGAGTCCTGGTCTTAATGAATGAATCATTAATGCATTCTTTGGTTTTTTGATATGATGGGTGACAACATTCTCCATGTTGTTGAATAAGTTAGACATAATGGGAAGGTTTTGGGTTCACTCAACACTACCTTCATTGCTCTAAATATGAAAGAAGACAAGGACACATCATTTGGATACTTTCATCATATATCCATGTGTAATTGTATTTAAAATATTATGTCCAAGATTATAATAGTTCACTTAAAGAAGGATCCATTGAAATTCATATCAGTTGAACAGTTCAACTTCTTATAAGGTTGTTATATTCATGAGGAAATTTTCTTGGCTTAGGAGGCTCTTAATCATGTTAAACATAGGAGCCTATCGACAGTTTTTATGAAACTCAACCTCTCTAAGGATTATGATAGATTTTGTTGGGTTTACCTAAGACTATTGTTAATCCACATTGGTTTTACTGTGCACGTTGTCAAATGGACTATGGGATGCATCATAATGGTATCTGTTGCAGTACTTATTAACAAAGTGGCTTCCCCTTTTATTAAACCCTCCTGGGGGATACAGAAGGATTTATGATTTCCGTATTTATTTCTACTAGTTGTTGAATATTTAAGAAGATATTTACACTCATCTAGGAGGGAGAGAAAGATCAAAGGGATCAATGTGAGGGGTTTGGAGCAGATTACTCATCTCTAATTTGTTGATGATGTCCTTCTATTTTCTAGGGGATATTATGAAGAGATTAGTGTTTTTTCAAGAATCTTTAATTCTTTTTTATAGAGAAACTAGTATGATGGTCAAACTGAAAAAAATATTCTATCAATTGTCATAATATAAATTAACTTATTGTGCGGAGGATTAGTCATCTTTTTTAGTTCAAATTGGTTAACATTTTATATGGTTTGAAGTATTTGGGATTCCTATTGAAGCTAATGGATATGGAATACGAGATTGGGGGCGGATTATTAGAAAAATTAAATGGTGCATTTATTTCTGGTGTTATATATGGTTGTCTAGGGGAGGCAGATTAACTATGGTAAAATTACTTTTAGAAGTTATTATGGTTTGATGGTGCTTACTAGCCCATATCCCAAAAGATGTAATGGAAAGAATTTGAATAATTTTCTTTGATTTTGTATGGAAGGGTAAAAATGATAGTTTAAGACACCACCTTGATGATGGAAGTTTCTAGTTCACCCAAATCATTTGGAAGGTTAAGGGATGAAACATCTAGTACATTTTATTCAGAATATTGTGGTGAAGAGTTTATGGAAATAGATTAAAGGAATCTAGAAACATATTTTGGATTAGAAATACCTTTCTCCTCCATTGGTTCTTGAATGGATTAGGTATCCTATTAAAACAAATAAGAAATACTCTAACCATTGGAAATCATTGGTTAATTATTTTCCCCTCATTTGGATTGGCAGGTTGGAGACGACACTATGGTAAAGGTGTGTGTTGGCGCTATTATGGGATGTGTATTGAATATTATTCCATAAAATGAATTGATTATGGAATTATAGTTCTATGATATTACATCCTTAATTCATGTACTAAATGAGGGAGCCACTTCCATATGGCATCAGGGATGGCTTAGCTCCAAACAACTAGGACTTGTCAAAGAAAATGCAACCCAAAGGTCAACATTTGCTGATGAACTAAAGGTGGGACATATTGGGTTGAAAAATGAACCAAATACACTTATTTTGAACCATAACAAGGTTGGGGCCATTATACTACAAAACTTGGGTATGAAGTGTTGATGACAACAATTGATTATGAGGAGCATTGGTGGTGGTTTATGCTATAGAATGTGAAGGTTCCCAAAAACATGTCCTTTTTATGTTGCTAATATTGACAAACAAAATACCAACTTGGGACTATCTTTAGAGAAAAAAAATGTGGTCCAAGCATTTGTTATATTTTGTGAAATGCAGGTGAAAGAGTGGAACCCTTGTTTCTTGAATGCCCTTTCACTACTCAGGTTTGGAAGGATTTGAGTAGTTGTTTGGCTCTTAGAAATTTATGGAAAAATATCTTCATGGAGTAATGCATGTGCATGTGGTTTCAACCATAGTAGCATAATTCAAGTGCGGATGTGGATTTGGATACAATTCAATATGAAAAAAATTACGTAATGAAAAAATATATTACAAAAAAACATGGGAGGAGGTTGCTTAACCATTCAATAGTTACATGTAACATTCTTTTTTCATTAAAAGAAACTTGAAATATAAAACTTAAAACATCTAAATCAGATAATGCATTTATAAGTTTAATTATAAAAATATTAAATAATTAAAATACCAAAAATAAATTATAAAACTACCCTAACTAAAATATAATGGTATATTCCAAAAATACTACCCTAACTAAAATATAATATTAAAACTAGTTACTAAACTTTATATTTATATCGTAAAATAATATAATATAAAAACTGATTTAATATTTAATATTTATAACTAAAGTCTAAAACAAAATATATATTATAAAGTTTAAAGATTTAAACTTTTAAAATGTGACACTAACACTAACACTAATGTGATAGTCACGCAATGGGGCCAAATCGAAAATAAGATAACAAGAGCCACGTGGTGGCAATGTCCCTGACATTGCTACCTGCTTTTTTGTAGAAAGTTGTAGAGAGTAAGAATTTGGTTAGAGTTAAGGACAATTGATGGATAATTCTTAGACTTGTGTTCTTTAAACAATTAAAATTCAAGAAAAACACTCTATATTTATATTTATTTGCAGGCTTTGTTGCGATGTAATGACTTCATACCAATTCTATAGATTATCAACATATATTTATATTTCTCATTGTCATGAAATTATGGAGATCTCAATATCAAGTCCTAATGAGTTCCTTATTGGTTGATGATTACTATCATCCTGCACGTAGAAAATAAAGGAAAAGACGATAAATCTACAGGATGGTGGTAAGGTACTAGTAAAAATTACAAAGGAATGAGATTAATGACATGAAATACTACAAAAAAAGATACAACAATTTTATTAACATGAAATACTACAAAAAAGGGTACAACGTCAACAAACAAGTAAGACATAACAAAATATGTGTGCCATCGTGATTCGCGATTTGACCCAAACTAACGTAGCCCTTGGATTCAAAATATGCACGTTTTAACACTTCATAGTCAATAAGTGAATTCATAACCAAATTTAAAATATCTTAGTGAATATTGTTATCACCATTAGTATTGGATTGAGAATTCATAATCAATTTCATAAATGGAATGGTAAGCTTTACAAGATTAGGTTAGTATGCGAAAAAAAGCAAAAGAATCAAATTCAATTCATAATGAAGTGAACATAGTTACGTTTTACAAGATGTATGTGTGACTGCCACAAATATTTCTTATTTGAGCATCCATGTTGGCAAGTAATCAAGGCCCCTACCAAATCTCGCTCATTACAAGGTAAGTATGCATAACCATACAATACTTGTATCATTAATAAAACCATGATCAACTATATGTTCCACACAAAAAATATTGTCCATGGTTCCCTATATCACAATCATCAATGGTTAACCAAGCTATGCACCCAAGCCATGGGCCACAGTCCTAGTAAACTCACATGAATCCACATATTTATAAAAAACTGAAAGTGCTTAATAGTTACCGATATATATATATATATATTCTCATCATCGCTTATCCTTCGAGAATTGTGCTTTTTTCATACAATGATATGAATAGTGAAGAACAAGCACAATTTAGTGGAATGATGCGATGATATAAAAGTGAAGAACAGTAACTATTTAGTGGAATCAATGATTTGGATTTGGTTATTCACTGAAAAAGTTGTCACATTTATGAATGTGGACATATGTAATAGTGGAGTCCATCGTTGTCCCGATCCTGAAGTGTTCCCTTCTTCTTTCGGCTGTTCAGGAACAAGAGGAGATGTTAAGTTGCCCTATTTCCATTATTGCGGCTTAGAAGGAATAAGTCTATTGGTTTTACTATATCTGCAATACAATTTTAATTTCCAATGTTAGGTAAGGCAGAAAGAGAAAATAATTACAGGAAACAGGTTTTGCATGATAAATAGTTTCGAAATATTCAAATTAGGTACAACCAATATACTTTTCTCTACAATGAATATGCCACTAAGTTCTATGTGTATTGGATTCTGACACATCAACTAGATGATGTATGAGATCATATTATTATTATGTTGTTATGAGATCTTGAGAATACAATTCAATACTTTATCTATAAAATCCCAAAGCCTTATAAGTAAAAGTAAAATTGACATGTTTAATATATCTCAAAATGTGAAAACATAATTTACCCTAGATTTTAAGAATTTTTGAAAGTGAATTCTAAATTTTTAAACTAAAAAGACCACTAAGATTATCTTTAAGTATTGTGATGTTATAGTGTGGCTTAGCTTTTAAAATTATTTATCTTTAATTTATTATTTTGAACATATTGCGTGAAAATTACAAAAATTATATGTAATTGAATTATAACCAAATTTCCAAGATGAGTTCTAAGCACAACAAAGTTTTAATTTTTAAAAAAAATTATCATAAAACTTTTTTGTAAAAGTTGTTTACAAAGAGTTTTTAAAATAGACATAATGTAATCCTAAAATAAACACTCAATACACAATTAAAATATTTTTGAAATTGTTATTTTATAAAGAGGAAAGTAATCCTAAAATAAAAAATCAATACACATTTGAAGACATTGAAAACATTTTAAACCATAATACCTACTGCTAATACGGCTAATACTTCATATGGCGATCATTAATGTTGGATTTCATTTATAGTAGTGGTCTGTTACTTGAATAGAGATGGGGTTTAGTGGCTGCTTCTGTGTCTGTTGATTCTATCACATATATAATTATTCTCTCGGTGAAGCAAAAGGTGAATTGGGTGATTTATCCTTCGGTGATTCAATTTACGACTCTACTGATCCAATTGATTCAGTTGATTACCAAGTTTGTCCAGTCATCATTCATTACTAAAAAAATAAACACTTGGAATTCCCAACTAACCTCATTTCACTAAGAAATAACCCCTATATGTGAATTATAACTTTTATCCCACCGCCTTTAAATGTTCATCTCAACCTTAGGGCTTCACCAAATAAATATCTAAGTTGTTTGTTCCTCATAGCAATACCATCATGTTAGCCATCATTTCGATCCATCTCCTTCTTTTCTATCATAATACATATTCCCTATAATCACTAGCTTTTACACAGCATATAGCTCATAGAAATATTTTGTGTACAATTGATAACAAGGACATCATTCCATAGGATCTGCGAGCTCTCCTATTATGACGTTGAATTGTTCATCTATGTTATCGAGCTTAGCCCTCCGTCTAAGAATTTTGAATTAAGCTTTAAACTTTAGCCTTGTGTCTAGGAAGTATAAAGAATAGTTTGAGAAAATGAATCATTAAAAAATTTGTTACCTAGAATCATTGATAATGATGCTAATGATGCTCAAGGAGAGAACTGGAGAATGCTTCTCTATTCACAAACTGAAATTATTTGAAAATTTCAACAACATCCTGGAAGCAACATTTTATTTAATTCCAAAAAAATTCAAACTAAATGCAATAAAACCATAAATTAATAGAGATGGGCATTTACACCTTATCGATGTCACCCATCACCGCTTTCTTGACGTTCTTGTGTGGTAATACGTCCTGGGCTATGGATCCTTTTCTTCCTCCCATGATGAAAACGCTTTTGAGGCTGAAATCACACATCATGACTACAAATTAGAATTATGAGAACCACGCCTTTGCCGACATTTAAAGGGATACAATTGAGGGATATTACCAGATGCAAATGACTTAATTACTTACTTCAAGTGGCAGACGAGCAACGGATGCACTAGTAATTTTTTATAAATAAAATCGCTCACTTATGTTTTGTCTATAACAAGTGCTTGTCTGCAAGAGCAAGAAATCCTTATTGACATTCAGATAAAAGGTAATTTACAATCTTTATTTTATATATTTATGGATAGTGTACTGTTTATATTTACCTTGTTAAATGGTTCTGTATTGAGCAGCGCTATATCCTGGTAATTGCTCACTCCAGTATGAAGAATGCTATGAAGACAGTAGTATTCATTATTTAGTGAAAAAAACACTTTTCTATATATATACACACATTCAAGCTCAGAAATATCTGTGGTGCCAAAGCAGGTTTAAAAATTTAGCGCAAAGCACGAAACACCTACAAATATTGTCTTCAATTTCTCCTTCATACCAAACATTTGTCTTTGAAAGCGTGGTTTTGAATCCCCAACGCTCCATTGGAAACAATCGTCATGGTAATATCATTGTTGTTGTTCCCATTAACATGATGAACTGCATGAACGTTAGCAATTCTGTTACTATTAACATATGCATCACTATATGAATGTCTGTTTCCATTGATGGAAAATCCATTTGTTGTTGCTTCCCCATTGTATATGTAAATGTAAATATTTCCCATTTTACTTACCTAGAATGTGTAGATATGGAAAGAACCAGCAGAAGAAACACTTCTCTCGTAAGCAACGACATACCGAGAAATGCAGGTCTTCATGCAACAATCAATTTCATATATTGATAGGGAATTGATACTAGATGGATGGGAAGATATAATTCCTCCACTTACTATCGAATTTGTGCAAGGGATCCTACCCCACTTCCTTGAAACCCTAGTTTCATTTTCTTTCTTTTCTATTTTTTAACCCATTTAAGTACAGGGTGGATGAAACCCATAAAGCCAGATCAATCTGCCAAATGCTTTGGGAATGGACGCAACCTATACCAGTTCGGAATGGCAAAAGAATTATAGTGTCAATGTGCAGCCTTCGACTAAGATGCACTGGATCCATTTGCAGAAATGGAGCCCATTAATAAAGATGCATACCCAAATATTAAAGGAGGGATCTAGAAATCTGAAATATTAAAAGAGCTATTGTTTACGACGAGTATTATAGCATTGTTGATATCAGCAATGTCATCGGTTCCTAGGGCACAGGAATCCAAGGCAACATCATGTTGACCAGACCAATAATAAGCTTAAAATATAAAAATTTAAGAAACTAAAAAACACAAATTTAGTCAACTTCTATGTTTTTTTAAATTACTACAAATTGCTCCAAATAATCTCCCTGAGAGATTCATATATATCCCCTTGTCGGGGACATAATAACATTTAAATAACTCTTACCTTATAATATGTTCCAAAATGTAGGCAAATTTACTTATCCGTATTATGCAGAATATTGAACGATTTTGAACTCCCTTTGAATTTATATATAGGAAATTCCAATACAAACAAATTATGTTACTATGATTTCAACAACGAGAAATCAAACCTTATAGGATTCCCCTTTTCAAGTGTAATGGGATATACGTTTGGCCTGCAATGCAATTTTTTTATGGCTCGTCCATCTCAAACCTTCTGAGTTACCTCTGACAATATCTCTCTATGTAAGGTAACATCCTTACATTATTATCATAATTGATAATATATATATATTTATTATTGAATTGATGATTTATTACATTGATGGGATTACATTATATGAAAGCTAACCTATGAATGTTCAGACCTTGAAAAGAGGTGACCTTTGACATTTAACCTAATTGTTAATTAATTAATAATAATAGTAATATACTTATTTAGGTATATTACAAGTCATCCTTTCTGAAAATATTCATCCGTGAATCTTCTTATGAGCATGATGTAACTGAAATTCTTGCCACGAATAATGGTTCCACGGTTTAGTAGTTCTTGAAATATTTGGTCGCATTTCCATTCAAAAAGTTTCTTGCATGTGATCCTGTAGATGAACGCATAACAACTATATGGAGTATTCTTCTAAGCTTCTAATCCTATGGTGTTATTTCGACCTTCTATTTTGATGTGGATTTTTTATATTTCTGCATGCTTTGATATGGTTTTCTTATTTGTAGTGGAAACTACTAATATTGTACTTACTTCCTTGTCTGACAAGATTGTCTGTATTTGTTCTCTGGGAACCTTTTGAAATTCTAGAATATCTTGAGTTGTGACTACTAATAGAATCTTCATATAACATCCCCAACCCTCCGACCGGCGAAGAAGACACTACCGACATACTATCTACCCAGGAAACTAGCCCCATGAACATACACATGAAAATTGAGATGCTTTGAACTAAAATATGCGTACATTATTACCATACAGCGAAATAAAAACCATACATTCAACATGTTCAATGTAATTCATTATCAAATGTAATTAGAGGGATTTAAACACAAGAATACTTATCTTATGAAGAAGGACGCCTACAACTAGTTATGTCGTTTCAACGTTCCACCCAACCATAGGCTAGTGGGCTCCTTAATCTCTCTGCCACACCTGAGTTGGGCATGATTCCCCAAGGAATAAGGAAACTAAGCATGCTCAGACATAGCTAAGATATGTCAAAACTCAGTCAATCCAACATGGTTGGGTTTATCATACCAAGAGTACACAACAGCACATAACCAAGCCAACAAGTTGGCTTTATCAGGTTATCAGGAGATGGAAGCAATGTCTGATAAGCTAGTGGGCTCACTAAAGAGCTAAGGATACCTACACCAGAACTAGCTTGACTCCTAGGACATCCACACACACCCAACACAAGGAATCATTCCCTTCTCTGTTGCACAGTCCCTCGGGTCATGACTTCCCTTCCAGTGCTATTCAGGGGGTGTAGAGAAGAGAGTCAACCCTCTAGCTCTGTCTATGAGGCTCCTGCAAAACACTAGGTTTGTCACGCAGACTCCTTTCCACTCCTACAAAGTCCAAAGAATAATTGCATACACGGAAATATACACCATTCCAGGGTAGAGGAGAACAGTTCAACCACAAAATTAATTTCCAAAGAGGGTAAGAAAAACCCACTAATAGCAAATTGTATCCCAGGTTCATTTTGGCCCTAACGTGGTCAAAAACGAAATCAAAAAAAATAACCAAAAGGACGTGGTCTCTCCTCTAAATCTCTAGGGAACACAAAAACGAAATTCAGCTTGGCAAACATTGTGGAAATGCAACAGAAATAGTTGGGAAAGAATCAAACCATAAGAAAATCACAAAAACGAAATTCTCAGACTCCAAAAAATGAAGAACGGCTGTCCACATGAGGAAGAAATACACAACAAATCCAAAATCATGGATTTCACACTCAGGAAACTTCCATCCATCTGAGATAGAGCCCAACGTGGATTTCTAAAGATGGGGGAAAATGTCCAGGAGCCCAAATCGTGAAGGAAGAACACACAACCAGCAAAATCGTGGAGGTAAAACAGCTCCTAAGCTTCCCTACCTGAGGTCAAAATGAAGAACGTGGGTGTATGGGAAAATGGCATACATTTTTGGGCATTTACCTTGCCAAGGAAGTCAGAACACATTTTTCAAAAATGGTTCCTCTACCCAATTCGAAATTTCTTCCCATACTCTTCCCACTCCATGCAATAACTAACTCAACCACATTCTGGCAGAATTTAATGATTGGGGAAAAAGACAAAAATGGGTAGTTGAGGGTTTGATGGGTTCTCCCTTTGACATTTTGTTTCTCCCCATTGGCCCAAAGGTTTAAATAATTTCCCTCCCTATTCCTTAGGAAAATCATGCCCTTTTCATTATGGTTGCATTGACTTAGCTGGCTGTGGTTATTTTTAATTAAAATGCATATTTACATGATGCCAAAATTATATGTGCCGGATAGCACGATATACCATTGGCAACGATTTTAATCGCTGGAACATAAAACAGTAAATCGATGGTGGGGCTTTTTCCTTTAGCTTCGCACCACGATTAATTACAATATATACATCATACACATTTTTAATGCAAATGGGATCAAGACCAGGGTGTTACAGTTCATCTCATCATTTGTCACACCATTCTCTGGCTTTCGTTTTTCTATGTCATCATGATTAAGGTCATCTTTAACACTTTTATTTTCACCATTGCATATAAATTCAATTATATCATAATTGTTGTTAACATTGACTTTATTGACTTCATTGACTTCTACAACAACATCATTTTATTTACAATTGATATTGACATTGTGATTGTCAATATCATTTTGATCTTTCATAACTATGTCTTCTACTTATTTCATTTCATTGTTCTTGTTATCATCTTTCTTAACAAGTACTTGTTTTGGATATGATGTATTAATATGCCTAACTTCCCTACCTTGTAGGAATCCACAACGAACTTCTAGCAGGCATGCATACTTTTTACTAAGTATCGCATTTTTAGGTTTGTAGTTGGGATGTATTTTCTTATCCCACTTGGTGTCTAGTGGTATAGATATTTTATGAGGAGGGGTATAAGGAGTCGGTCAACCAGGATTCCTTTCCTTCCCGGGGATAGTAGCGATTTTATATTCATCCCTACTTTAATACGTAGGAGTCGCAATAGTCCATTGTTCCTCTTGACTTAGTAACTCGAGAGTTGTAGTTACTTCTTCTGTTGAGCGTGTAGATCCCAACACTTCTTTTGTCATGAGTGCCAATGCAGACCCCAACTTTGCTTGACCTGAAAAATTGGGAGTCGACATAGCTTGTTCCTTTATGATAGGAATCCTTTCTTCTGGTGTGAGTGCTGATGCAAACATCATCTCTATTCGACCTAAGCACTCAAAAGTCACAACAACTTCTTCTCACTTCCTTTCCTTCTCGGGGGTAATAGTGATTTTATATTCATCCCTACTTGAATATGTAGGAGTCACAATAGTCCCTTGTTCCTCTTGAATTAGTAACTCAAGAGTCACAGTTACTTCTCCTATCAAGGGTGTCGATCCAAACACTTCTTGACCTGAGAACTCGGAAGTCGTAACATATTCGTCTTTTATGGTTGTATTCCTTTCTTCTATCATGAGTGTCGATGCAAACCCTATCTCTGCTTGACCCAAGAGCTCGAAAGTCGACCTAGCTTGTTCCTTTAAGATAGGAATTCCTTCTCCTGACGTGAGCGATGATGTAGACGCCATCTCTCTTCGGCCTGTGCACTTGAAAGTTGCAACAAATTATTCCTTGATTCCATCTTCTTCTATCATGGGTGTCATAGAAGCTTGCATTCCCTCACTTGAAAAGTGAGATGCCGCAACACCTTCCTCCTTCAACTGACTTGAGGGGTAAGACTGGTGTGTTTCTAGTTTTTCTTTGTATGCATGCTTGTTAGGTTGTTCTTCTGGTCGTTGTATTACCAACATTTTTCAGTTCTTCAACTAAGTCTTTTATATCTTCTTGCAGAACTTGCGTTGCCACATCGATATCTGATATCTTCGCTTCAAGCTCTATGGGTTTTATTACTTTAATATCCCATTTAAAGTCATTTTTTAACTTCTTGAGTTGGTTTATCTCGTTTGAAAAAACCATAAACGTCTTTATTGAAGACCATTTTGTATTACACAAAATATTCAATTTTTTTTATAATAATAATAATTATTAATTAATTAATATTATTATTATTATTATTATTTTATAAACTATATAAATTGCTTTAATATATAGTTTTATTTTTTGTTTGATTTGTATATATATTATAATATGTGTGTGTGTGTGTATATATATACATAGAGAGAGAGAGAGATTATAATAAAAAAAAAAAATTAATTCTTTTTTGTTTTTGTTTTTGTTTTGTAGGTTCACATGGACATAAAGTCACGGAAGGATGGAAGCCATGGAGAGGTGGACACATAGGTGGTGGATAGTTGTAGAGAGGATGGAAAGAAGAGTGTGGGAAGCAATAGGAAAGGAGATAGAAGCGATGGGGGTCAGAGGAGTGAAGGCTCCAGGGAGGGAGGGTGCACGGGGGTTGGTCGAGGTGGTGGAAGGGTGGAGCTGAGTAGATGGTTGGAGGCATGAGTAAGATGTGGAGGTGAGAAGCAACATCAAATGGAAATGGAGAAAAGTGGAGTATGGGCGAGGGAGATGTGGGAAGGAGGAGAAAAATGACATGTGGATGAAGAGAACGTTGCAGGCGTGGATGGAGCAGGGCCAAGAATTATGAGGGTCCGATGAGGATGCAAGCATGGAAAAATGGTATATGGGGAGTAGTCGCAGAGGGGAACAACGAATGGAAATGGAGAACAGTGGAGTATGGGAGAGGGAGCTGTGGGAAGGAGAAGATGGCAGCATGGGAGAATGGGAAGTTATGGTGAGTTGAGGGTGGAGGTGGCGGAGGTGGGGAGTAGTCACAAAGGGGAGAAACGAGCTGCGTGGGTGGTGGTGTAAGGAGTTGAGGATGGTAGCTTAGCCAGAGGGTAGTGTAGGAAGGGTTGGCGTGAGAGATGGATGAAAATGGGGTATTTGTGGTATGGATGATTGGAGATGGGTGTGCAGAAGATGCAGCGTGATTTAGTTGGGAAGCACACGGAAGGAAGTTACTAGAAAATGGAGTGGAAGATGGGAATGTGCAGCGGAAGAAGAGGCGAAGAAATATGAATACCAAGATGAACGCGGAGCAGATATTGAGTCAAATCTCTGATACCACTTGTAAGGTAACATCCTTAAATTATTATCATAATAGATAATATATATTTATTTATTATTGAATTGATGATTTATTACATTGACATGCTTACATTATATATGGAAGCTAACCTATGAATGGTTAGACCTTGAAAAGAGGTGACCTTTAACATTTAACCTAATTGTTAATTAATTAATTATAATAGTAATATTACTTATTTAGGTATATTACACTCTAGCTCACTACTATAGATATCAAGGTGGCGTGATTAAGGAACACGTGGTTGGTGATTCGATTATTGATAGAAGCTTTATGTGGGCATTTTTTATGGAGCTTGTCAAGGGGAGGAAAATACTCATGGTATCAGAGGGGTACTATATTTCAGTGTTCATCATGATATTTCTTTTTTTGTTCATGTTGAATGAAGCATAAACAATAGAGTTGAACTACTGGTTCTTCATGCTCCAATAAAACTACCTCTTCACCGGAATGTATCACGACTTCAAATTTTTGGTGATTCTCTATTGGTGATTAATTGGATGGCAAATAAGCACAAGGAATTAAAGGATATTGCTCACACTTTCTACTTACGTATTTCACTCGTGTCTACCATGAGTACAATACTTTGGCTAATCAATTATGAAAATAAGGAATTACCAAGCCACCAGGGTGCCTTTCCTTAAATAATCTGAGGTGGGACATGAACAAGTCAACATTTAGGATCTCATTCAATATTTTTTGAGGAAAAATTATTGATTTGGTATACTTTTGTTTTGAGGATTAGGACTCTTTGTGAGATATGATTATGGGGAGAGTATTAAAATGATAGATCACTCGGTGTGATGCTGTATGTTCATTTGTTTTAGAGATATAACTGGTTTCTGGTATATGGATTTTACTATTAAATGACTCGGTTGAGGAGAAATAGGAGCTTCAAACACGTTAATATCTATATATTACATAATGATATTTTGGTTGCTAGGATGGTGATGTGGATCGCTAATCTTCGAACTATCAAGATGATATGTATAATGCACCCAACACTTGAAGAGTATGTTTTTCATTTTCTCTTTAAAATAGAAAATATGGTTTTTACTTTTGGGAAAAAAATATAAGTCATGGCCATCTGCCTTCAATTATAATGCAAATTATGTATGTATGTATATTTTATATTTTTCATATGCTTTATATTATAAAACATGGCATCCTCCCCCCCCCCCCCCCCCCCCCGCCCACACACACACACACACATATATATATATATATGGAGGTCGATTTAAATTTCTAAAAAAAACTTTCTTTTTTCCTTTCCTAGCGACATGATCTTTGTTAAAATTTGTTCTTAAATCACTTTCAAATGAGATTTTGTTACACATTTGAATTCAACAAATTTAAAAACCAAACTAAACCTTTTTATTATCTTAATAAAATAGTGTAATGTATACATTTACTATTAACAATTTCATTAGACACAAAATAATTACGTAAAATTTTTATTTTAAATTATAGGTTTTACTTACCATTATTTTCATTTAAAACATCGATCTTATGAATTTTTTTACATGATAAGTTATATTTATATAGATCGAGCCCATTGTTGTTGTCTTTCTAGGAGAATTCTCCCTCCCATTGAGAACCTTACTAATCACCAACCTCTTATGAGAAGCAACCATGTCATGAAGATCATAAGCACCCACCAAATCACTTTGACCTCATAAATGGCATATTATGGTATCACCATTAATGACTAAGCTAAACCATGGGTAAATATGATTTCTACAAACAAAACCAAGCCCTTATGGTTTGATTGAGGAAAATAAAAGCTAAAACATCTACAAAAGACACAAGCATAGTTCATGATTCTTAGTTGAAAGCTAGACTTTTGAGTCATCCCCCTTCAAAATTACATATCCAAAATTTCTCCATTCTTCCCTTTCTCCATTGTTTTCTTATTGAATATATCCATAAAGGAGAAAAACAATCAAAGAAACACACAAAAAAAATGCAAGTATAAGTGATTTAAATGTATATTTTACTAATGATAAGTTTTGTGTTAATAGTAGGCATATTGTAGGTCCTCCATGTGAGATGATATATATGGACATTTGCACTACAAATTGTTGTAGATGAGCTAGAAATGAGACAAATAGACACATGAACTACGAAAAAAATTTCCACTTTTTCCACTAGCATGAAAGTAACATAAAAGGTAAAGATTCAATGGTGGGATCTAATTTGATTAAATGACAATGGATCTTCAGACAATATCCTTTTCCACAAATAAATCCTTACAATGTAACTAATTTAAATACTCCAGTAGAAACTAGACATTGTAGCACTAAATGAGGTTCGAAAGTTACACCCATTGTATATGATGTCGTGATTGCGATAGATTGGTTGGAAAGGTACCATACCAAGGTGTATTCTAAGGAGTGAAATGTACACATGAAATTAGGAGATCAATGGTTTTAAAAAGTTTGGTTAAACTTGTTAGAGAATAGAAAAATTGTAGTCATGATGCAGAAATATACAAAGAAGAAATTTTGCAACAACCATACAAAGCGAAATAATTATTCAGCATCCCAAAAACCATTATTCTTATAAAAAAAACATAACTCATCCTTAATAATGAAATAATTTATGTGCCTACTTTTGTCTCTCCTCAAAATAATTCATCACTTCTAATTGTCCCAAAGTTTGTTTCATCATCCCAAAATCCATTATTCTTAAACAAAAACTGCAACTTATCCTTTGCAATGACATGGTTTATGCACCTACTTTCTACAATAAAAATACTTTTCATAAAGCTAGAGGTTTTTTTCCATAAACCAATTGCATTGTAATACAATAAAAATACTTTTCATAAAGCTAGAGGTTTTTTTCCATAACCAATTGCATTGTAATATTCAAAGTATAACTATTTAAACTTTAAGCATAAACATATATAGATGCAATTTTTTACCTGAAATAAAATTAAGAATATGGTGAAACATTTTAGATGAATCATCAACTCCTATAACAATTGTTAAATTAACAGCGCCAAGGGTTAGCTCAATTAGTAAGACATGCATACACTCTCTCGGTTCGGGGGAGGTCACGGGTTCGAGCCTTGAGTCCTTTAGGGTTAGGTCTTCTGCTAGGATGGCCGGCAGTTTACCACCTCTACCATCCACGAATGTGGGGAAGTATTGCTGGGTTTCCCGTGGATCTTTCCATCTGAAAAACAATTGTAAAATTAAGAATATGGCGAAACATTTTAGACGAATCATCAATCCATATAACAATTGTAGTTTTATGTGGATAGAGTCGAATTCTTCAATCGACATGGAATAGATTATAATGTATGTGCTTACACCATCGACTTTTTAGAAAAGTCGAAGGAAAACAAATGGTAACCCTTGCATTTAATATTAAGTAACGATATAAAGCAGGCCTAAACTGTAGATATAAATCATACATATGAATCTATGCGCTACTTTAAACTTTAATATGGAGAATCGTGTCAGACTACATTTTACAAAGTATCTTTAAAGGGCATTGGTTTTATGAAAAGTGGGTATAAATCCTTTAATTTTTTAATTAAAAAAATAATAATTATAGGGTAAGGAAAGGCATAGGTTTTATGGAAAGTGAGTATAAATATTTTTATTTAAAAGAAAAAATTCGTGTCTTTTTCATATATCAAATTTTAACAATTTATATGTATTTGAATTTGAATAGCATATATTCATTTTATTTGTAAGGATAAAACTTTTTAAAACTAAAATAAATAATCAAATTTGAAAAATTAATCAGAATTTTAATTTAAATGGTATATATTTATACCAATATTTTAGAATGAAATATTGGAATGGAATATATTCATTTTATTTTTAATGTTAAAAGTTGAAAATAAAATAAATAAGCAAATTTGAAAAATGATTATAATTATAGTTATAAATTTAAATTTTATGTCATATTAATATCAATATTTTATAATGAAATGTTATTAAAATGATCTTTAATAGGGTAGAGTGTCCAACATAATATATTTAGAAAACATTTATATTTAAAAAGTAATTATTATTTAATTAATAAAATAAAGAATCATTCAATCACAGACCACTTCGTTATGTTTAAGATTATTAAAGAAGGAATGTCGTAATAATAAGTTTGCCATATTTTCTTGCTTTGTGGATTTTAGAAAAGTTTTTAATACAGTGCCTATTTATAACCCGTGGAATAGGCTAGAGGAGCTTAAGGTTCCTTTTGAGTTGAGAGTTGTTGCGATAAGGTTATACGAAAATGTCATTGCCAAGTTTAAGAATAATGAGGGGTGGACAACGGATATAAATTATAATATTGGAGTTAAACAAGGTTGGCCCCTCTCCCCTACCATTTTTGGCATTTACATTGATAAGCTAAAAAAGTGTTTAGAAAAAGTAGGGTACAGCGGTACAATCTTAGCTGGGATAATTATCATCCTCCTACTTTATGCGGATGATACTGTTCCTATGGCAAGGCGTCCTTCTAATCTCAATAAGCAATTAAAAATTATTAAAGATTTTTGCTTTAAAATGGGTATGGCTATTAACACCGACAAGACAAAAATCATGATTATAAAATCTAAGAAAGACACCTATGCAAATTTTATTTATGATAATAGAAATATAGAGGAAGTGACTTCTTACAAGTATCTCAGAATTGATATTCATCACAAGCTCAATTGGAACTATAACATCGAGAAAGGATTAATGAAAGGTGGAAAGCTTATTTTGGTATTGAAAATAACTGTAAATCAGCCAATCTGATCATGTGGGATAAAAATAAGTTCATCTTTCAAACTCTTGTCATCCCTGTTATCTTGTATGGTTGTGAAGTATGGGGGTGCAAAATTTTTAGAGAATCTTGGAGGAAGAATGAGGAAATCCTGTAGCGGTTTATAACTTATAACCTCAAAATTAAAAGCAATACGCCTTATCCTATTCTCCTCATAGAAGTGGGTATTTCCCCCATTGAGAGCATGGCTATGACTAGGTACTTGAAGTACAATCATAAGATAAATAACATGGCAAATGAGAAACTTCCTAAACTTGCTTTAAACTCAAGTCAAAACCAACTACGCCTCAAGCAAAATTGGTGTAAAGATACCATGGCTTGGTTAAACCATTGGGGCATTCATGAAAACAACATTTTGCAGAACATTGATAATTTCAAAAATATTATTACTTCTAAGTTTAAAGAGAAATTTCGGCGTGAAGAAAATTTAGCAGTCAAGAGAAAAATAAGATACTATAATGAGGTCATTAATCCTAACTTGGAAGATTAGAAGTATCTCTCGCCAGTAACTAGCTCACGGAAGAAAATTAATATATGCAAGATTAGAATGAACTCTCATGAACTCCATAGCGAAACATGGCATTGGTATATTCCTAAAACTCCATGGGTGGAAATGGTTTTCCATATGTGTGAGTCTATGAGCATTAAGGATGAAAATCACTTTCTCTTAGAGTGTCTTGCTTACACCTGCATTAGATCTGAATTTCATAGTATTTTCTACAATACAAACCTTTATAACCTCCTTGCTTGCCAAAACTATAGTGAGCTTGGAAAGCTTATTGACAAGCTTTTTGAGCACATGAACAATATTTTAAAGTAACCCAAGTATTATCCTTTTTAAGGTCTGATAGATCAAAATTGGTCTTAGTGAACATTAATCATCATGAGTTTTTTTTTGTAAGTAAGAATATTCACATTATATTAACAGTCACGAAATTCCTTACAAACAACATTACAGAGCCTATCATCGTCATATTACTAATAATCGCATAATTCCTTCTTCCCAAAAGGATGAACCTAAAAAACACTACCCATGCCCACAGACTCAATTCAATCAAATTCAGAAGTTACAGACTCAAACCCCATCAAACCCCATGCCAACATGAACAAGCCGACAACCTTCAAACCATTCCCAAGACAGAAATATCCTTCATGTCATTTTCATAACAAAACCAAGCTATAGTGCAACTCTTAACAAAAAGAACTCAGTAAACAGGCCCTTACGGCCTGGTGATAGACCTTTTAGCACTTATAGATAACACATAGAAGTGGTATACCTTATAGTGCATATAGCTAACAGATAGAAGGAAACATAAAAGGACTGAAATCATTTCCATACCCAGATTAACAAAAACAAACTTATAGTAAAATATACATTAGAGGAAATTTCAACTCAAAATGGGCCTCCTAAAAAAATTCATAAAATAATGGTTAAAATAATTAAATAATATTTATTAATTTTGGAGGAAGAAAAGAAAAAAACTACTTTCTTGTTTGTATTTTCGACATATCTCCCTGTTTTTTTACTCAAATTTTGATCGAGAGAGCTCATTGGATGCGAAATTAAATTCTGCATCCAACAATACCCACTCGACATACTTTTGAGAGGACCTACTACCCCAAAAACAAGAAATACCTGAAAAAACGTGATGATGATTTCGTGATGATGATTTGATGAAAAAACGTGATGTCATCATCACGCTTTTTCAAGTATTTCTAATTTTTGGGATAGCAGGGTCTATAAAAAGTATGTCGAGTGGGTTTTGTTGGATGCAGAATTCAATTCTGCATCCAACGAGCTCTCCTAATCGAAATTTGAGTAAAACAACGGGGAGATATGTCAAAAATACAAACAAAAAAGTAGTTTTTTTTATGATACCTATCCCCAAATTTATATTAAAAAAGTGTTTAACACCTATACGGTATTTATAAATTTAAATCAATTTCATTGGCTAACACATGATGACATGGAATTTGAATTAGAGTTAAAAGGCCCATTATGAGTTGAAATTTTCTTTAATGAGTCAAATCCTGCCCGCCACCCTGACTGGTACCCAAAAATTCTAGTTTTGGAGCTCTAGGATGAGGAGAAGGCGAATACTAAAAGCCCATACAAGAGATAAGGAATTCGAATTTCACTTCCACACATTGGACAGCGGGCGAGATAGAGCATTTCCACAAATCTGGAGAATTACCTCCCTTATCATCATTTTTCCTATCCCACTTTGCCTGGCCAACAAGATTCTTCATCAACCAATAGAGCGCAACCATTTTTTCATACAGACTTACACAACCAACCATGTGACCCGGGTCCAGGATCCAATCCTCTACCTTCTTGCATTCATCCCTGAAATTTTGTCGATCTAAGTCCTACAAAAGGTTTTTTCCATTTCTGCAATTCGATTATGGATCTCCAAAGGAAATTTGAGCACCTAAATACGAGATTCCCACATCTCTTGACATTGCACCCTCGACACACGTTCATGAGTCTCTGGTTGATCAATCAATCGTTTACTTTTTCTCTTATCACCTTCCATAGTAAGAAAAACAACACAATTCTACAGACTCTATAGTTTAGCACAGGGAGCGTAAGAGAAAACACACAACAAAAACATGTCTTCCTCTCCACCACCCAGTGTCCTGCTAAATAGCCCAAACCTTTCCTGCGTCATTATGATCATATGCCAGATTATGATGATACCTTTCCCATCCCCATATCGTAAACAGATCTTACCATTTATGGACTGAACCTTTCCACTTACAGACTTCATATGATTTTGTACCTACCACCATCGTCTGAGCTTAATCGTATACACACACTAGATGATATTAATGGGGCATCTAGTCATTACATAATATAAAAGATCATCACCACTTGACTCCACATGCTAGCATGATCTTTCACATGCTAGATATCCCTTTCGGACATCCACCTGGAGGATTGGTCGGTCCTACATCTCGAGGAGTTTACATGTGTCGTGTTCCATCCCATCATGGATCATTTCCCAGTCCTTCACCCTGACATCTCTACGCATGTTCACACCAAGGTTGGTTAAGTTGTCATCCATCTTGTGGGCGCCCCTTTTGATGTGGGAGAATCGTACCGCTATCCCATTGATTAGAAGGTTGCATAGGATATCCACTTGACCTTCCAAACACCATGAGGCAGCCATATTTACACTCTAGGAGCCACGTTGAAACTTTGTAGCCATGTTGGTGAACAGTTGTGAGTCTCCTTCCATGACCATCGGCATGATAAAGTTCGTCATGCCCCACTCCAAACCCTGCAATTGACCCTCTATATTCACCATATTGTTTGTCTCCCTGGCCAGGAAGCCATATCCATAACCTCGCATGGCCCCCCACTGGTCTCGAATGATAAAACCATACCCCGCCAGGCCTAGATTACACTTAGACGCTCCATCAAAATTCAGTTTGGACAGGCCCAAAGGAGGAGGTAGCCATCGATCCAAACTCGAGAAGTTTTGAGGTTTTGCAATGTTTTCCTGTAGTGTTGTCGGAATTCCTTAAAGCCCTAGTCATGCATAATTTGCCTCTCATTACCAGTCGGCTCCCAGTTTGTATTCTCCCAATTTCCTGTAAGAATGGTTTCATTCATTTTATAGGCAATACCATCCGAGACTTTGGTAATCAGACTAGCTTTCTCTCTGAAAATTATAGAGTTGCATTTATGCCAAATTTCCCACATCAGCAATAGGGGGAATATTTCCCAAAGGCGGTTCAGAATATGATTTTGGAAATTTTTTTTGGGAAAATCTATCAGTGATCTGGCCGGATTATGTCATAACCTGGACAAGTGAAGAAATATCAACGCTCCCAGGTCCCAGAGCTCAGAAGAGAAATTGTAGGAGGCTTATGACCAACCAACAAAAAATTGAAATTTTGGGTCAGACCTTCTTCTCCCATAGAGTGCTCCAGGTTTTGTCTTCCTGGTCCATATTATTTCAAACCAACATAGTATAGGCTTATTTTAAAGAAAAAACACCTTTTTGAGAGTAACCCCAACAGAGTTTATCATTTCCCTCAATGCCATCTGATTCTGTGGTTATTTAGTTCCTCTTCCAAGCAATCAACTTCTACACTTGGACCTAACTGTTCCAACCAAGTTCAAGGAGCCAAGGAGTGGTAAGTGGTTAGGAATTCCCGCCCCCACCAGAGGTCTTTAACCCTATAAATGCCCCTAGATCTGCATTCCTCCTGCAGGAGATGGCACACCCCTTCGCTCCCTAGCGGCGGGATTTGTTTCCATGAATCTTCCCAAATCCTCGTCGTATTTCCATTTCGAACCTCCCAAAAACTATGCTCCTAGACCAAGCTTTGGCCTTGCCAAGTTTTTTTCCAAATGTGCGACCCAGGTATATCCTTGGAGAACCAAATCAAATCTCGAGCATCCCAACTTTCTGCATATTTTCCATGCCACAATTTGGCCCATGGTTCTTGGGTATGGGTCACAGGGGCTTCACTTGTTTACCAATATCCTATCATGTTAGTTCATATTGTGGGTTTTTAAATTATTAAAAATTGAACCAATATATTGCAGGTATTGGGGGGGATGAGGGGTTTAAGGTGGGGGTGGGTAGGGTGGTTTATAAGGATTGGGGTATAAAAAGGGGTGGGGAGGAGGTTTTAAGTATTGGGAGGGGGTTTCAACAAAAAGAGTTTGGGTCATTATCTATGGAAATTAAGGGTAATCTTTAATATCCCACGATCGCACGTGCTATGTGAGATGTTCACTAAGTGAAGTCCCTATGGTATGGGTTACCCATATCCACCAAAGTTTCACCTCAACCACTAAGCTTGCCTTTTCAGGGTCACGAAGCCCCAACCCACCTTGCAGCTTGGGAGTACACATAGTATCCCATTTGACCAAGGCCCATTTGTGGGGATCCTGGGTTCCACTCCAAAAAAAATTTCTTTGTATATTCCGTAGATCCCTCATAATGGTTTTTGGTGCCATCATCACGGAAAATAGATAAATCGGCATGGCTTGGAGAATAGTGTTGACCAGAACTAAGCGACCAACGAAGTTTAGCGTTCTCAATGTCCAATTTCCCAAGCGTTTCTTAATATTATCAAGAAAATCAATCCATTAGGAATGGAATTGATTAGGGGAGTACCCAGGTATTTGGACAAAAGGGAGCTTTCCTAAAACCCTGGGATTTGACATATATTGTGGCAAGTAACCCTGGGAGTGTTTAAAAAGAAAACCTGGTATTTTTGTGCATTCACATTAGAGGAAAGTTTAGGTCCAAAATGAGCCTCCTAAGGAAAATAAAAAAAAGAATAGTTAAATAATATTTATTAATTTTGGAGGAAGAAAGAAAAAACTACTTTTTTGTTTGTATTTTCAACATAAATCCCTGTGTTTTTACTCAAATTTCAAATGAGGGAGATCGTTGGATGTGAAATTTAATTCTACATCCAACGAGTCCCCACATTGCATACTTTTGATGGACCCTGCTACCCCAAAAACAACAAATACCTGAAAAATTTCATCATATACCTGAAAAATGTCATCATCACATTTTTTTCAAGTATTTGTTGTTTTTGGGGTAGTGGGGTCCGTCAAAAGTATGCAATGTGGGTACTCGTTGGATGCAGAATTAAATTTCACATCCAGCAAGCCCTCCCGTTCAAAATTTGAGTAAAAACATAGGGATTTATGTTGAAAATATGAACAAAAAAAGTAGTTTTTTTATTACCAATATGTCAAGTCAACCATGATGGTTGACTCATTTTATTGAAATTATATTGATTCTTGAATTCCAACTCACAAGAATTTATTGTTGGCTCATTTTCTTATAAGGCCCATTTCTTATCCCAAATTTCCTCTAATGCCTCTAAACCCGATGCTTGGCCAAAAAGTTCCATGCAATGTTTGAAACTACCTGCCTCCTGAACATAGGGATATCACATAAGCATGGTATCATTGACAAATTGTTGGCGGGTTTGTCTATCTCCTCCAGTGGTCCTCCTTAACCCTATGATGGAATTACTATCTCTTTGGGCCGAAATAGATCTCCCCAAGCCTTCAGCCATCGGATAAACAAAAATGGTGATAAAGGATCCCCTTGTGGGTTTAAAGATTCTCGAGGGAACCCCGTTTACCAGAATAGAGAAAAAATACAAAGAAACCAGATTAACAACCCAATTAAACCAGTTCTTATTAAAACCAAAAGCTTTAAGCATTTTCCTTATAAATTACCAATTCAATTTGTCATAAGCTTTAGCAATATCTAATTTGACCAACATACCTGGTTTTTTTTCTTTTTAGAGAGTGTAGAATTTTGTGGACCAAAATTGCCCCATCCGATACTATGTCTTCCTTCCACAAAACTCATCTGCTCCAACGATATAAGAGTTGGTAGAATGGGTTTCAGTCGATTAGCAATGACTTTAGTAATAATTTTGTAGATGACATTGCACAAACTGATAGGCCTAAATTTGTCCAGGGTATCCGCTCCTTCACATTTAGGGATTAGGGTTAGGAAGGTGGCATTCGGAGGAGGAAGAATACGACCCATAATCCTGGAATCCTCTACTATTTGCCAAACATCCATCTTCACCATCTCCCAAAAATTACAAAAAAAAAATACTGTAAAGCCATCCAGACCTGGGGAGGTTCCTTCCTTCATTTGAAAGATGGCTTCTTGAACTTATTGAAGAGTGATGATATTCATAAGTAGTTGATTCTATTCAAAGGAGACCAAAGTCGGGATTCCTCTTGTGATAGCTTCAGTATCCTCTAAGTGATCCCTCCTAGGATCTCTTAAAATATATGATAAGTGAGAGTTTAAGATTGCTTCAATGCCTTCCCTCAACTCCACCCTTTCTCCCCTGATATTTTTAAGTGAATAGATTTATTTTGAAACCTGTTCTCGATAACATAATGGTGGAAAAAGTTGGTGTTCTTCTCTCCTTCTTGGAGCCATTGAATTCTATATTTTTTCCACCACGAAATTTCCTCTTGTTTCTCCCATTCTTCTAGATTAGCTTCTAGTATTCTCTCTTCCTCTTCAAGGCCATAGAATATCCTTCATTAGTCCCAATAGCTTGGATCTCGTGGAGGAGGGCTTCCAACCATCTCTTTTCATGAAAAAACATTCCCAAACTCTTCCTTATTCCACATCTTGATCTTAGCTTTCAAACCCTTCAAGTTTTGCTAGAAATTATACATACTATACTCCTGACCTTCACGCATTTCTCCTGACCAGGATTTTATTTTTCCTTCAAAGTCCGGATTCTCCAACCAAAATTTTTCAAAATGGAATGGTTTCTTAAATTGAGATCCTAACCCAGTCCACATAAGTTCAATTGGCCAGTGATTAGAGCCTCTCCCTGAAAGCGTTGCACTATGGATTTAACTCCCTAAGTCGATTATGGATTCTAAAACTAAAAACCAGTCCAATCTTAATGCAATATGGTGGTCCCCTGATCTTTTGTTATTCCATGTAAACCAGCCTTCCTTGGGAATGATGTCCACCAAACCGAGGTCCTCTATGGTTTCTCTGAAAATATCACATTCCTCCTCCAATCATCATCTTCCACCCTTTTTTCCTCTAAAGAAGTGATTAGATTAAAATACCCTCCCACCACCTAGTGGTCATTTGGAAAGCTCTCCCTCGGACTTCTGAGAGAACCAAGAAAACCACGTTTATCCCCTGCTTTTTGTGTCCCATAGACATTCGTCACAATCCCAGAGATAGGAAAACCCACAACTCTAAAATTTGTTGTGAGCAAGTTGCGAGTCCCTTGAAACCCACTCAGGTTTACTTGGGATGGATCATAAAGGATACTCAAACCTCCAGAAAAACTTCTTGCATCTATCCCCATACTTTCACATCTTTTTTTGATTTTACCCTTAGGCTCTTGGACCTAATCTGCTAGACATTTTGTTTCTTGCAAGAAGACAATTTCCAAGTTTGTCTTCTTAATCTTTTTATTCATAATTTTAATCTTTCTTAGGCTATTTAAGCCTCGAATATTCTAGGACAGGAACTTCCTTGCGAAAACTTACATCCCTAGGGCATATTTGATTGTCAGGTATTGTCCCGACTCAACCAACCTCCTTCCTACATCTACAACCCTCTATTTGTTAGTTTTTCGACCGGTTTTCCTTCCTTGCTCCTCAGCTTTCTTTTTTGTTTCTTTACGGGATCCCGAGCTAATTCCCAATAGATTTGAGGCCCTAGATTTCATAATAGTTTCCTTAAGGAGGATAACTTGTTCTCGGGGAACGTACCCTTTGTCTTTCTCTATACATTCCTTTTCAATCCCTTCTAGATCCAATTCTCCAAGATCCATATCCTCAACTCCCTCCTTTGATTCTTGTCGCATAGTTTCATCTCTGATATTATTTTTCAGTTCTGATGCTTTAACAGGGTTTTGATCAGGTTTTCACCCTCCAAGTTGGGAGCCTTGTTCATGGTGCTTCTTGTTTCCGAGGTCTCACCCTCATTATTTTCTAGAATGCTAAAAGGGTTTGAGGTAGCACTTTTCTTATGAATTTCTTAATATTCATGTTTCTGGCTTCCTCTCTTTCGAGATGTAACTTTTGTAAATCCCGAATCAGATCGATCTCCTTCCTTTACAAGATTATGTTTATGTTCATTCAGAGTGCATTCTTGAAATAAATGACCATATTCATGGCATCTACGAAATCTAAAGGGAATTTGTTCATAGTCCAGGTTTCGCATTCAGTCCTCATCGTCCCATATCATCTTGATTGCCTCCGGCAGTGCCTTAGATAGGTCCATATAAGCGCAAATACGAGCATAGGTAGTATAGCGTTGAATCTTTGTTTTCTCAGAGATATTGATGAACTTCCCTAAACAATTTTCCAAATCTTCTAATATTTCTGGGTCCCAATACTCACTGGGAAGAGAGTACAACCGAATCCAGACAGGGGAAATTCGTATGTCTTCCTATTTCGGATAGAATTTCTCTTTCCAAGGCTGTAAGAAAAGACCAACAGAGTAGTAAAATTAAGGGCCTCCATCCAAGATACGATTCCTTTCCTCCATACTGATAAATGAAAATGTGAAAAATCCCTTTGAGCCCAAATGGAGATCAAAATGCCCCTTCGGTTTTCAAGAAGAGTTGATCCACCATATCAATGCTTTCTCGGATGGCTGAATACCGATGAATTTACGAATTAGAGCATGGTCCATCATAAACTCGATCCGATCTCTCAGATTCGAAGACCTAACCACCATGGATGGGATCATAGATGCTTTCGACATACATTGCTCGGGTTTACGGTCATTTTCCATTGAACCGGTGATCAATCGTTCAGACAGGTTAATTGGGATCTCACCAATTTTCAGTTCCTCTACTTCAGGGGTTGGGCGGCAGAGACACCCCCCCTTCGTCCACCATCATCATCAGTCAAAACCTCGCCCACCTGCAAAAACACTATAAACTCCTTCCTCCTCACTTCTTGGAGCTCAACGTAGCTCCCTAATTTTGACAAGTTCTCTCATAAAGATATTCCGAAAAAATATTCAAACTCCAACATTAATCATCATCATTATCATTAAAAATAATAAAACATTATTTTTTCAAATATTTATAATATTATAAATTAACTAATTATAAAATAAATATATTATAATTTTAATAAAAATCCATAATAAATATAATTTATAATTTTTTCTAATTTAATATTTTAATAATTATTAATAAAACATCTAGCATGAAATGTGAAATGATAAGTATATTAAGTTTTTTATTAAAAACAAATAGTTGTTTTTTAAAAGATTTCCAAAATGTTAAAAATATCAATTTAATATTATATTTTTATACGCATCTATAAAGGAAATTAAATGTATTTTTATGTTAACATGCATACAAAAGAAATTTTATGTATTTTTATGTTAACATGTTGTATTTAAAATATGGACCACAAAGTATGATTAACCTTAAAGGTTATTTCCTCTCCATCTTCAAAATACATTTGGTATGTACATTGTAAATCCTTAAACTTGTGTTTAAGGGTTTTATTTTGATCACATTTTTAAGAACTTCATAGGCATCCTACTTGCTTTATGGACCTTTCAGAAAACGTATAGCACAATCACATCCATTGTTTATTATTTAGCATGAGGTATGTATAATTTAATATTTAAGGTATCATTTTAAATATAAAGATAAAAATATTATTAATTAAGATTATCATGTTTTTATTTGTATTATTTTTTAATTGAGGATATTGATTTTTCACTATGATTCTTAAACCATGAAAAAATATTTATCAAAGTGGATGTAGCATTTTGTTTAATGCATAGTGTTGATGATAATAACAATTTTGTTAACTTGTCTATTGTAACTACTCTATAATCCATAATAAATAAAGGGTGTGTGCAAGAAGTTGAGGGACCTTTTAGATGCAATGGTGGAGTGAAGTCAATCACTCTTAATCCAAAAAAAGAAATCATCCCAAGCAATCCCGAACCTACCAAGCCTAGTCCCAAGGCTGGAAATAGGCATGCCAACTAGGATAGTAAGCCAAATCACGCCTCCGTTTTAGTGAACAAAATCGCGTGCGCGATTTCGTTCACTAAAACGGAGGCGCGATTTGGAAAGCCTGTTTTTTTTTTAAAATTGGCTGAGGCCGTCTTTTTCTCATAACCGCGTGGCTATTGGACGAACGAGGAGCAAATCTTGACTGTGCAAACATGATTTTGGGTGTGTCAAAACCCTCCATCTCCACCTTTGGATAAACCTCCCCTTTGTGAGGTATTTTCCTCATTTCTTTTCATATTTTTTTATTTTTCTTCATCAATTTAATTGCCCTAGATTGAAAAATTAAACCATATTAAATTAAATTATGGCCAATTGAAACAAAAACCCAATGGAATTGCCCAGTTGAAACAAAAACCCAATGGAATTGCCCAATTGAAACAAAAACCCAATGGAATTGGCCAATGGAAACAAGAACCCCAATGTAATTGGCCAATCGAAACCAATTCCCCAATTTAATGATAAAAATTAAATAATTTTGATTATTTAACAAAATTCATACCCAAAATTCCCATGCCCAATGGAAGCCAAAACCCCAATTAACTCAAAAAACAAATGAATATATTGGCATTTTTTCCTTGTCATGTTTTTTTTTTGTGACATTTTGTACACTCTAATGTTGAGTCTTTAAGTTGTGTATTTTATATAGTTGGTTGTGATATGATCCAAACCATCCCATTGTATCTATCATAACAATTATTGATGTAGGAATTGACAAGTGGCCTGATCTAAAGGAATTACCCTGCCTTCCTCATAGAAATATAGTCACCCTCATTAACAATAGCTACCATGGCCATTGAATATCACCCTCATCAAAATCATAATAATCTTCATTATTAATAAATGGCTTAGAAATTGATTACCAACTTCATTCAACAATAGCCGCTCTCATTAACAATAAATAACTTATGAATAGACTAACACTAACAATGTGATCCATAACTAGAATAGAGACTAACTACTAGTCTCATCCATATTACAATTCCCCTCATTAACAATAATTAAAACATGAAATAACTACCAATCTCATTAATTATCCCTAACTATAGCCCTTTTCATTTAAAAATATTAGTTTCCCAATTCAATTAACTAAAATTATTATTGAACAATAACCCCCTTTAATTAAAGATAGTAAAACTAACATCCTAATCCAAATGATATTCTCTCTAATGGTATCTATATTAAGAATAAGTGTCATTCTCATCGTAATAAAGTTCACTAAATCACTATTTCCATATGCATATTCACAATGATCCTTGTGAATCCATACCAAAATCCACAAATAAACACCTTATAATTTTGATGAAACTTCTCGAAGTTGCTCTTCCAAGAACATCAATAAACACCTTATAGTTTTGATGAAACTTCCCAATCCAAGTGTCAAAATAAGATATAGAAGCTTCCCATGCTTTTAACAAATATTTTGTCTTGAACTAAGGGTATTTTTTGGTTAAGGTCAAGACAACAAAGTTCAACAATAGACTCTATGAACGTGAAGATACATAGGTAGGTTGATGTATTTGATTAAACATGCCAATCACATCATTAGATCATACATGATATTTAATCCAGTGGAACCCTTGCAACCATAAAATCCATAAAGTTCTGCTAAATAGCCTTTGGAGTCCAAAAAACATCACACTACAACAAATAATTACATATCTAACAAAATCATTGCCTATACTGGGATTTTATTCATCAACAACACATTATGCCGCCTATTCTTTACTGTAAAATTCAAGATCAATTTTTAAATTTACATGATAGATTTAGTTTATATGTCAATAGTTATACAGTTTTCAGTTCTTAGATATGTCACTATATCATGTGTTTATATTTCTAATGATATTTTATTTGTATTTATGATTGCAGTGGCTACTATGGATCATAACAATGCGGAGATACTGAGGTTTATTGGCCATTTGAGAGAGATTGGTTCGAGTTGGAGGGGTAGAGATGAACTCCTCCGCTCCTTGTCAGATTCATTGTTGTCTATTGTTGATACGATCGCAAGATCGAATGATGTGTTGTATAGCATCGCATCTTACAGGGAGAGGAAAAGGAAACAATATGCTGATGGGTTGAGTTACAATGAGGTAAAAAAGTTGAAAATAACAAAACAAGCCATCTATTCATTGTTTAGACTGCCTAGGATAGATGAAATCCCAGAGATCAGCAGGCCACATATTTCTATTGAGTGGTGCACTTTTCCACCCATCAGAGACAACTGGATGGATAGGTGGTACATGGTTTTTGACATTCCCCCTCACAACAATAGGGAAGTACCGATGTACTTCCTCTGAAATTTTTTTGCATAGTTTGTGATGGGGAAACATGTAAACTATTTTGACATGTTGGGCTTCCAGGGAGTTGGTAGGGGAATGCCGTAACACCGACCCCTTGCTAGGCATAGAGATGCCAATCCACAGATACCTGCACCCATTCCCCAACTACCGAGGGTAGACATCCCTCCTGCACATGATGTGGTTTCCCAGACACAGGATGCATTTTTTACTCAAGTTGAGATGGTCTCTCGACACACAACCACTATTGACCAGAGAGCGCCCTCTTCCTCTGCTGGTGTACAACCACCAGCTTCTGGTGATGGAGGGACATCTGTTGGTGGGGATAGACCGACATACCATGTGCCTTAGAGCGAGCCACACATCTGCACTTCATGTGGGGGACCCTGTTATGATCCTGGACCAAGACATGGTACCACTACAATGACTGGTGGTCAGGTAAGGACATTGTTTTAAAACTATGTTATTGTTCAATTTTTAATTGTTCCATACTATATCTAACATATTAAAAGATTCATAATATATATGCAATATTTACTCTTGCAGGAGATTGATGCCTCTCATGGGGGTGGTACTACACCCGGTGTAGTTGTACCCGAGGCCCAAAGAACCACAATTGAGGTAATATTTAAACACTTGTCATTTTGTTATTACATGTATAATTTTGTTAGTGCATGTGTTAGTCTTGATTAATTTATTAAAATGTCTAATATTTACAATTTTTGAAGTTGCAGGAACCCCACTTAGAACGTGATGCTGGAGACATTGATATCAACGACATAGTCCAAGGTGGAATTTATGACTACTTGAAGAATGTAAGTACATGGGTTATGATTGAATCTTGTTAGAATTATTTAAATTTCTTACTGTACACTCCTTTATAGATCACTAATGTAAATATAATTTTTAAACTCGCAGATGCTAGAGGCATCTGAAGAGGGGCAAGAAATTGATGGAAGCGATCACTCCCATGGTGGAGATATGTCCCAGGAAGGGGTAAGTATATTACGACATGTTATTTTTTCAGTACATATTATTCCATCCATTCAAATCCATGTCTAACTATGGTAACACTTTATGAATGCAGACGTCATCGTAGATCCCTGCACAGCCTCTTTGGTTTGGATCTCCCCGTAGTCCAAACATAGATAAGGGGGTTGTTTACACCAGACGAGGACCCTCTTCCTTGAACAGAGCAGGTGTGCATGAGGATCAACCTACTCATCCCACGGTAATGTACACACTTCCAATGGCAGTTGTTGGTTAGCTATGAATTCACTTCACAAGTTGCTTTTCTTAATGTTATTTTCGCATGTTTACAGCATCAGGATGTAGAGTCATCCGTGCCAGACCTCAGTGGGATTGTTGATGCTGCTGTCAATTCCGCATCTACAATAGGGATAAGTCACACTGAGGTACATCTACTTGAATATTTGTAATTGTACATTTCATTTGTATTTTTTATGAACATGCACGATGTCTAACTATTTAATCATTTGGTGAATGTAGCCACACCCTGGTCCATTAGTACACGCAACTGAGGTTGATGTTCAACCTACTGCTCCTCTTACTACTAAAGAGTCCCAGTGTAATCCCCTAGAAATGGTTTTTTCAGTGAGATGATCAATTTTTACATAATTTATTAGTACTTTCTCATTCATGTACATGTTGATAATTCTTGAGATAATTGACATATTTTTTTTTATTCGCAGAGAAGCATGGAAATGAGGCTCGCTACAAGGACGACCACAGCAGAGGCACCTACACCCTCGACACCACAGGCACCTATACCCTCGACGGATGCAGTGAGTCTTTGTTTTATTTACAATTGAGTCATATTTTAAATTTTCAAACTTTGTTATTGATGGACAGTACTAGCTCAGTTACTTGATCATGAAATATTTTCATTGATTTGCAGTCGCCAGAGATGCACAGTGGTCGTAGACAGAGCCGAAGAGCATCAGGGTTCAGAAAAACAAGAGAAAGTTAGAATTTTGATGTGTCAGTCCAGGACAAATATGTATTTTTATGTACAATCCGGAGTTAGAGTATAGGGGTGCAGCCCAGGACAGATGTACTTTTGTTTGCACATGTACATCAAATATGTTTTTGATACATGTACATTGACAAGCCATAGATCTAGGCCTTATATTTTTGTATTATAACTTTCATGGTATAAAAAACATTTCATATCAAGGCTCTTGAGATATTCATGGTTCAGTCTTTTAAGTGAGATTATACATGTGTGGTGAAGAATGTTTCCATGTGTAATGTTCCCAATTTTTTATAGATTTTACGATTGTATGGAGATATCAGTTATAAATTTGAGAACAATCCACAATTACAATAAATTACGTAATGACAAAAATGTACATCTTAATTGTTTTTTACCACGATCCAATTGCATATACAATGTTATATTAACAATGTCAAATTGTATTCAAAAAGATGGAATATAGGTCTAATACACATTTAAGCACCCAACATAGCTAAGCAACTGATCCAACTTGGTGGAATACAAAAGCACCTTACCCACATAACAACCTAACAAACATTTAAAGGATGCACGAAGTTGACACACTTAAATGATGCACCAGTGTGGTCTACATAAATAAAATTATTTTTTGGCACGATGTCTTTCATCTAATGAATACATGGGATACACATCAAACCTAAAAGTATCTGAGTATTATAAGGTTGATTCAAAATAATGGTTATGACTATAAACTGCACATTATGTATGTCCTGCACATTATTTTATCATTTTGTTAATGTACATGGCATTTGATGAATGGCCTCGAGTAACAACTTTGAAAGAGATGAAAGTTATGTGTGATTAATGTACATGGCATTTTCGAAGCATTCGTAGCGTGAAGATATATATATTTTGTAATAATGGCATAATAGAATGGCCACTTGTTTCTAAACATAAACATGTTCCATTACATGGTTACTGACTTAATGGTATTGTCTTCTCCTGCATTTCATCGTACAAATGCTCACATCTATTATATGAGGGGAAGATCTACAATCGCCTTCAAGCTGACCTTTATGTGCAAAAATTTCACATTCACTTACTGAGCAAAACCCTAGTTTCCAAAATTGACAAAAAAAAATGATCCCTTGTCCATGGACCCAAAGTAGAGGCCACCCTAGCACTATCATGATGCACTGAATCCAATGGAGCTGATGATTCATCGATCCGAGCAACGGTCATCAATCTATGGAACATTGAATCCCACCTCCCACATGCTTTTAGGGACACCTGTTGAATCCCTAACCGGGGCATAGAGTGGAAACCATGCATCAAAAAGGGATTTCAATGGGTCGTGCAAGCATGTTTAGGTAGGTTCCATGTGGGAACTCTAGCCACATGTTCATGATCAAGGAATTTGCAAAGCCGACCCATATGTGTAGAAATTGGACATTCACTTATTGAGCAAAACCCTAGTTTCCAAAATTGACCAAAATAATGGTATCTTCTCCATGGAGGTAGATTAGAGGGCCACCCTAGCACTATCTCGATGTTCGAAATCCAACAGATTTGACAGTTCGTTGATCTGAGCAACGGTCATGATTCTATGGCACGTTGAATCCCACCTCCTCCAGACTTTCAGGGACACTTGTTGAATCCCTACCCCAGGACATAGAATGGAAACCGTGCATCAAAAAGGACTTTTCGTGGTTCGTGCAAGCTTGTTTAGGCATGTATTATGTGGGAACACTAGCCACACCTTCACGGTCGAGTAATACATGAATTTGACCCCTATGTGCAAAAATTTCACATTCACTTACTAAGCAAAACCCTAGCTTCCAAAACTGACCAAAATAATGGTATCTTCTCCATGGAACCAGATTAGAGGGCCACCCTAGCACTATCCCAATGTCTTGAATCCAATGTGGCCGACAGTTCGTCGATCCGAGCAATGGTCATGATTCTGTGGCACGTTGAATCCCACCTCCTACAGGCTTTCAGGGACACCTATTGAATCCCTACCCGAGGCATAGAATGGAAACTGTGCATAAAAAAGGGCTTTTGGTGGGTTGTGCAAGCGTGTTTAGGCATTTGTTATGTGGGAATTCTAGCCACACCTTCATGGTCAAGCAATATGCGAATTTGACCCCCATGTGCAAAAATTTCACATTCACTTACTGAGCAAAACCCTAGTTTCCAAAATTGACCAAAATAATGGTCTGTTCTCTATGGAACTAGATTAGAGGGACACCCTAGCACTATCCTGATGTCCTGAATCCAACGAAGCCAACGGTTCGTCGATCCGAGCAACGGTCAGGATTCTGTGGCACGTTGAATCCCACCTCCTACAGGCTTTCAAAGGCACCTGTTGAATGCCTACCCGGGGCATAGAATGGAAACTGTGCATAAAAAAAGGATTCTGGTGGGTCGTGCAAGCGTGTTTAGGCATGTGTTATGTGGGAACGCTAGCCACACCTTCACGGTTGAACAATATGCGAATTTGACCCCCATGTGCAAAAATTTCACATTCACTTACTGAGCAAAACCCTAGTTTCCAAAATTGACCAAAATAATGGTCTCTTCTCTATGGAACCAGCTTAGAGGGACACCCTAGAACTATCCTGATGTCCTGAATCTAACAAAGTCGACGATTCATCCATCCAAGAAATGGTCAGGATTCTGTGGCACGTTGAATCCCACCTCCTACTGGCTTTCAAGGGCACCTGTTGAATCCCTACCCGAGGCATAGAATGGAAACTATGCATAAAAAAGGGATTCTGGTGGGTCATGCAAGCCTGTTTAGGCATGTGTTATGTGGTAATGCTAGCCACACCTTCACGGTAGAGCAATATGCAAATTTGACCCCCATGTGCAAAAATTTCACATTCACTTACTGAGCAAAACCCTAGTTTCCAAAATTGACCAAAATAATGATCTCTTCTCCATGGAACCAGATTAGAGGGCCACCCTAGCACTATCCCGATGTCCTGAATCCAACAGAGCCAACAGTTCATAGATCCAAGCAATGATCATGATTTTGTGGCACGTTGAATCCCACCTCCTATAGACTTTCAGAGACGCCTGTTGAATCCCTACCCGAGGCATAGAATGGAAACCGTGCATGAAAAAACTATTATATTTAAAGGTTTCAATGATCTCAGTACATGCACACCAAAGTCAACTTCGTGAATCAACATGATTTGAAGCATAAGTCCACCGGATTTGAAAATTTTGAGTTGGACATTAGATTGATTATGAATTGAGTTGTGACAGTAAGATAAGATTAGGGTTAGGATTAGGGTTTCCTAGGTAGGGTTATGGTTATGGGCCATGCATGTTAAACAATAAAGCCTAGTTAGGGATAGGGTTTTCCAAGTTTGGCCTTCGTTGGCATGAAATGCATTGTCCATCTTTGGCCCAAATCTCTTATTATCTTTTATTATCTTTTAAGTAGAAATTAAACTTTTAAATAAAAAATAAATGAGATGAAATTCCAACACTACTATGCACTACCCCTTTGGAAATGAACATGCGGGTATAAGAGGTGAGTTGTCAAGAAGGAAATTATACAAGCCTTAAAACATAAGTTTATCGTTTCGGCTTCTTGTTTCCATCATCCTAGTTGTATATATCAGCTGAAAA
>LPNX010623263.1:4877-49881 GCA_001517045.1 Pseudotsuga menziesii | reverse complement strand
GTGATGATGATCGATGACCAATGATCATGGTGATGATGAGGATGAGGATGGTGGTGATGATGATGATGAAGGTGATGATGATGATGAGGATGATGATGAGGATGAGGATGATGTTGATGTTGATGATGATGATTTTCATGATGTTGATGGTGATGATGATGATCATGTTGATGATGATGATGATGAGGAAGGTGATGTTGATGATGAGGATGAGGATGGTGATGATGATCGATGATCAATGATCATGGTGATGATGAGGATGAGGATGGTGATGATGATCAATGATCAATGATCATGGTGATGATGAGGATGAGGATGGTGATGATGATCGATGATCAATGATCATGGTGATGGTAATGATGATCGATGACCAATGATCATGGTGATGATGAGGATGAGCGATGACCAATGATCATGGTGATGATGAGGATGAGGATGGTGATGATGATCGATGATCAATGATCATGGTGATGATGAGGATGAGGATGGTGATGATGATGATGATGATGAAGGTGATGATGATGATGATGATGACGATGGTGTTGATGATAATGATGAAAATGATGTTAAGTACAATGCGCACACGTTTAGCTTTTATAAATCGCGCATGTGTTTGGATTTACTAAATCGCACATGCATTTTTCTTTACTAAAGCGCGCGCGCGTATTGGTTAAATTCAAAAAAAAATTCCCACCAAATGACAAGACCGAGCCTCCACCCATGTTTTCATGGAATTCATATGCCTATGTGTCTGCTTTGTACTTTGCTTCAGATTTAACAGGGCCTATGCCTTGGAGTATGATAAACCTATGCCTTGGAGTATGATAAACCATGGCTAATTCCACATTATATCTAAATTTCCAATATGCTCGTGTTTAGTGGTTTGTCTGATTATGCTGCACACCTCCATTTTTTATGAGATTTTAGAAACATATATGGTTTTTTTTGCAGATTCTAAATATGTAAATTTTAACAAGAATACATAATTTTTTCTATTTTTTTCTTATTTATCTTCTGTCATCACTCCTCAACTCAAGAAACACATTGTTAGTGTTTTGTCCATATCTCTTTCGTTTCTCAACCATTTAAATTTTTTTTTGTATGGTGCACTAAAGAACACCAACCTCTACATGCTATAAAAAACCCAATTCCAAATAATTGCATTAAGACATTCAAACGCTGCACACACAATTGACATACCATTTTCGAGGTTTGATCTCTTAGATAATTAAAAACAAATTTAAAAATATTATTTTTATTATTGGAAAAATAGTCGTGCACTAGTGCTATATGTTCTCTATATGTATACCGGTTTTCGTAAGTTTATTCCATCATTTAGACACTTAGACGCTGCACCCACAAAAACATATACCTTATAATTTGTCCCAAAAATAAAAAGTGACCGTTAAACAATATCTAACTTTATATAGTTAACAACATTTTCAATAGAAAAAAATTATATATTTGAAAAGGTCATTCAATTTCCTACATTTCTTGTTTTTAACTGATCGCAAGATTCATTGTGTAAGTGTCTCAAAATATCCATGAAAGTTGATGGATGTCTATTTCTTCAGTTTTGTATTGCATCTAACGCACCAAAAGAGACCCTCAAATTCTTGCACACACCCTAAATAAAAATTATTACATAGGTTTTACCCTATGTAACAATATTATTCACATGGTAAAATTTATATTCAAAATTGTTTCAACATTTAGCTCCATTACTAGCACTTGAACTTCGATTTATGATAACACATATTTGATCGTAACTTCATAAAAAAACCATTATGAAACATCCATTACTAGTATATGGTTTTTACTTAGTTTGAAGTGTTTAAGTATTGTAACTTGTTTGTGATAAATGTAAATAATAGTCTTAAACTTTGTTTACCTTGGGGAAGGATTCGTCAAGTTTACTTTTATACTACGTGTGCCCACTGTCTACGTACCATGCTTAAATAATAAGGGTTACGAGGTCACGGGGGTCTTACTTAGCTTCTCCAGCTAAAGCATTTCTTTTAAATGTGTTTTTGCAAATGTTAACACTCATTGTAGCGTTTACTCCTTGAACCCATCCTATGCAACTAAGCTAAGGTAAAAACTACTAAGGAACCCTACCAAGCTAGGGGATGAGCAGGAAGAAAATAAAAGGAAACCACACCATTACCATGTGAATGCTAAAGTTTGTTTGGAAAAGAAAGTTTATAATTTAATTAACATCGACAACGTTTCTAACTATAGGCCGATGGTTGATGATTTAAATCACAAGGATGTAGGTGAGTTTTTTTATGAACGATCACGTGAAGGGTTTATTGTCGATCCAACTTTCTATCAGGAGTGATAAACCTAACTCGAAAAGTCAAGGGGCTTTGTGGTTTTTGCACTGTAATGAAGTGTGAAGAGTCGAGGGCTCTCGACCCTCTCGGATCTGTTCATGTCTTTGTTAGTGTTGAGTGAATTTTATTTGGTTTCTGCAACACTGTGTTTGATAACAACATTAATTTTGTTCTCTTGGTGGTGTTATCTAGTGATTGAATCACTTGCAACTTCATTGAAATGAGGTAAAAGGCTCTTCTGTTGCTTCCTCGTTTCCTTAGAAATTAATTACAGGTGTTGTAATAGTGGTTTGATTTTGGTTTAACCTCCATTTGATTTTAAATTGGAAGGTGAAGGATAAACACAATTGTTGGGGAAGTTCGAGTCGTGGGTAATAATGGCATTGTGGGCTCTGGTAAGACCCTACGGCCTTGACCCTATGACCTTGATAAGTGCAAATTGGGAGGGATTCCCTATCTCAATTCCAAAACAATGGCGGTTATGGCTTTCTCAACCCTTCATTTGTGGTAAACACCTAAACATATTGACATAGCTACGAAGTTCTTGTTTTGTTTCAAAAACCTTAGGGATTTTTACAATGTTACGTTTAAATTTTTTTTTTTATAAACAGGCCGATAGCCTACATGGAAAATTGTATAGTGTGATGAAGATATTGTAAATCCTTTATATTCTCTGTGTTTTGCACTTGTTTGAAACGATTATATCTCACTTCTATCATGATAACTGATGTTCCTATTTTTAGTTTTCTTTGCGTAAGACAATATGTAAATTGTTTAAATTTTGTGTATAGATCTATTCTGAGCATTTGCTATACATTCTGAGTTTTGATAAGAAATTATGTGGAAGCTAGATTTGTTTACTATCGAAATTCCTTAGGGTTTCTTGTTGTCGTTTTCAATCAGAATTTTAAGGTTGTGTGGCCATGGTATTTCTAAAATATAGCGACTATAAAACGTTTGATTGAATTTACTGAAAGGTTACAGCTTCCTCTTAGCGGTTTAGACTATTGTTATTTTTGTTTTAAGAATTTATCTGTGAAGGAGTTTTATCCTTACGGGTTTTGAACCTTTGATCTCTTAGTTTCTGAATTCACTTGTATATATATATATATATATATATTCTACTATAATAATAACGTGTTTGGAAAAAGATGAGTATTCGATAAGCGTTACGATATTGATGATATGCAGATGGAAAATATAGCTACTACCTTACTCCTCTTTAGTTTATAAAATACTAAGTAGATTTCACTTCTTATATTTTTCTTATTCTGACAGAATAGCCTTTACGACTTCGATCCGATGACTTGTTGTAACCTATAAGATATTATAATTGTTCTAATTTTAAAAACATGTATATATTTTTGCATTCATCATTGGTTTTATAATAGTTTAGTTTACTGTATCTTAGTTTAACCATTTTAAAACCCTAGCTCATCTTGAAAATGTTCAAGCCTCTCGGCTATACATAGGTTGTTTGTTTACTTTATAATAAATAGGTCTTTCGACCATATTAAATAATACTTGTAGTATTTATGAATATATTTATATAAATAGTTATTATTCTTATGTTATTCTTCTAAATATGACCTTCGATCTATCGTTCGACAGAAAACATGTATTTTCAAGTTATAAGGTATTGCTAAACATAGAACTTGAGAATCTATGGATTCTTTTACTATTTTAAAAAAAGGACTAGGTTGTTCTTGTAGAAGATTCATAGCTTTATTTTAAATGAATATATCCTCTAAATTAACCCTTTGATTGAACTATAAGTTTCTAAAAACTAAGAAAAACTAATTACCCTTTGATTAAATATATTATGTATAGACATATTAATTTTATATGCAGAAATATGAGATTGTTCTAGGTATAATAGCCAACCAATTTCACTAAGAAAATACCTTGCAAATACGGTAGCATTCCTGAATTGACAAATTTATAAACAAGAGATATAATATCCTACTTATACAACAATCCGATATTAATTCTGGGAAACTCTAACAATCAAAATTTGCTACAGATATAAACATAAAATGAGATTAAGATTCATAATCAAACAACTTAGAACCTACTAACTGTCGAAGGGGACAAACACCCAAAGAAGACTGTTCCTCCCAATCCTCTCCTGAAAGCAACCAAGATCACTTGCTTTAGGACCCTCGAGCCTGTTCAATGAACTACCAAGCCGAAGATGTTGTGTAGAAGCATGCATAGTATTCTCTGCAATTTATCAAACGCACTAGTAGACTTAACTCTCAGCAATTCACTTTAACTATCCCCTCATCGAATTCCTCTTGTGTGCCTAAATTTTTAGTTTTCAACAAATTTACAAGGCTCTAATCACTTGGAACAGAATCTAGTGAGCCTCCTGCTAAATTAGATGGTATATATAAGCTTGCTTAGGTCTTTGGGTCAGTTTTGCAATTAACTGAGCCACCTGCTTAGTTCCTCTTCCCAGGCAACATGACCACAATTTTAGGGATGTTGCATCCTACAACAGCTAGAAAGTGAATGCTATTCCTGCCATTTGTCATTTGGCCTTCTATAATAGATCATTCCTCCTAGTGGGTCAGTGAACACTCTTCAACAATCTTCTTTGGATAGGTGTCTCTCCTTTTTTATTATTATTTAAATAAATAAAATATTCAATTACAGTAATCTTTGACCATCCTTGGTCAACAACATAAAACTTTACAATAACTTTTAAAGTAATGTTTTCTCAAAAATAAATTGTTTTTCAGTTCTACGCTGGTTACATCCATAGTTTCATAGAAAGATAGAAACATGAAGGAAATATTGTCTAAATATTTTATTAGAAAATACCATTCAACATTAATGGGAATGTTGCTAGAAACACGAAAAAAGTGAAAAAGCATGATAAATAAAAATGTGTTAGATGATGTATAAAATCAAAAGAACAAGAATGACAATTCTCACTAATTTAATCCTAGTTTTGGGTTGATATATGTTGAAAAGGTACACATTGAGCAATTTCATTTCTACACTTAATAAAAAACATACGAGTTAAAATCTTAATCAAGAACATAAAGCCATGAAAGGTGACTTTTTTTTAATTTTAATAAATTTTATCTTACCCAAATAAATGTTTTTTTTATAAATTTTAATAGATTTTATCTTACCCACATAGAGAATAGAGTCGTTAACATATTTTATGTGAACAAAGGAAAGCTATCAATTATCTTTACCATGACCTTCGCCAAAAGTGTTCAAAATATTGGTTCTTGGTGGATTGTGGACAACATTAAATTCAGCCATTATCTTTACCATGAGCTTCACCAAAAGTGTTCAAAATCTTGGTGGATTGTGGACAACATTAAATTCAACTATTCAATTTTGTTTTGTTCTATTAAATAACATAGATTGCACTAATTAAGATGGCATGAACTTATCTTGTTGTATTGTCATGCATTTATTAAATAACATAGATTGCACTAATTAAGATGGCTTGAACTTATCTTGTTGTATTGTCATGCATTTAAAACTAATATTGTTATGAAGTTGCTAATGCCATCATAATGTATGGCCAATTTTTTTAACATTAATTTATGATTATGTTTCTAAATTATGTTATGACTAGTTTAAATCCCTAAAAAAATATTTATATTTGATTACTACTTATATCCCTAAAAAAAACGCAATTTTGATCACTACTCATCTCTATATATATCATAAAATATGCATACAATAATGATGTACAATATTGAAAATACATCAATATAAAATTTTGTAATATATAATGTGAGATATTCAAACTATAATGATGTAAACTATGTGGCAATCAAATATACATATTATAATGCTGTGCATTGCAAATGATATATATATAAAACAAAATATATATCATATTAAACATATTGTATAACACTAAGACTTGCTAAGTATATATACTATTGAAGGTGCACTATATATATCTATATCTTTTTCAATAGGAAAATATCCACCATTCTAAATAAAGGATGGATTTTTAAAGTGTTCCAGAGGAACTTCCATTAAAGAAGAAACATAGTCTTTTCTTCATCAAAATCTTGCCTTAGTATAGGTCCTTACAAAATTACATCATATTGCAAAAAACTCAATGATTTTTGTCATCCTGTAGCATGTGTTCTTGTCTTTCCTGTCTGTTACATTTGATTGCTTGCAATAACCTTTGTTTCTATCTTTCCTCACTCCAAAAGAAGGGCCAATTTGGATAGTTTGTCTGCTTCAGAATTCACTTCTCTGTATACGTGTGCAATACTGAATCTTGTAAATTGTTCTAGAAGCCTATTGATTGCATTGAGAAGCTGCTATAGATGAGGAGCATTTATTTGGATCCTCCTATTAACCCAGTCCACCACCATCTTACATGGTGGTGGAGCATTGAGAAGCTGCTATAGATGAGGAGAATTTATTTGGATCCTCCTATAGTGATGTAAATTACATGATATGAGACTGTATGTACATTACAACACTATGTGGTTACCCATTAAATGTACATCAGTATGTTTTGTACTATGTAATGATGTATAATACAGTGTATATTATTATGTCATATATATGCAATAGTATTATATATATATGTATGTCGAAGGTGTATATATGTTAGAACTTTGGGGTGGAGTACCATTTATGTTTCTTCATCTACGGACGAGAGTGAGACAAGTGTATAGTCGAGATTGATTTTATGGGCATCGTCCAAGATTAAACAAGAATTGTTCAAAATTAATAATGAATAATTTCAAAAAAGCTTAATTAACAGGTGATAAGTACAGTTAGTGATAGTTGTAAAAATTAAAATTAATTATCAACTATTTGATTATTAGATACAACTATGAGCTTAACTCCATCGATGATTAGATACAACTATTAGCTTAACTTCAACTCTAATCACAGTTATATTGGATAACTATTAGCCTAACTATTAGATACACTATCAGTTTAACTCCAATGATTCTACAACTACTAGCTTAACTTTAACTATAATCACTTAAGGCTTAGTCCAAGTGCATTTGGCTTCTAGGATTTTAGCTAATGTAAGTCATGTAAGAGTTTTTTAAACTCCTAATAAACTCCTCCAAACTCCTAACAAATTCTAGCATCTAGTAGTTGGACATCTAGCTAATATAATTACATGTTTAGGTTTTTCGTATAAATATAATTAGGTTTTCGATTCTTTTTAAAGGAGGTTAGTCTAACTCATAATTAACAATTTCAAAAACATTAAAAATAGGTTAGTTAACATCTTATAAACTTGTACAATTAGTGATAGTTGGAAAAAGAAAAAGTTCACCTTCAACTATTCGATTATTAGATACAACTATTAGCTTAACTTCAACTCTAATCCCCATTATATTGGATAACTATTAGATCGTTCCAATAGTGATACAACTATTAAAATAAATTTAGATGAACTCTATCTCTTAGCATGAGAAGTTGACCTTGATTGCAATGAAACCATGCACCAAAAAAATCACTTAGTAATGGGTAATGTGCAAATTATAGTGATACAACTATTAAAATAAGTTTAGGAACTCTATCTCTTAGCATGAAAAGTTGACCTTGATTTTAGTGAAACCATGCACCAAAAACAATCACTTAGGTAATGGGTAATGTGCAAATTATGTGACACTTGAACTCCATATGTCACTCAATATGTCAAATATATACCTCTCTACCATTATATATCACCCAATGCCCATCATAATAGCATAGTATATCACTTAGTATACATCACTATAACACATAAATGCCATACACTATTATATATTACCTACATCACTAAAGTATATACATTCATTTTGTCACTCAATATGTCAAATATATACCTCTCTACCATTATATATCACCCAATGCCCATCATAATAGCATAATATATCACTTAGTATACATCACTATAACACATAAATGCCATACACTATTATATATTACCTACATCACTAAAGTATATACATTCATTTTTTTTTCACGCATTTTTTAGGAATTGAACCACGCCTTGCACTGTCTCAAAGTACCGGCCTTACAATCACTCACAAAATACCGGCCTTACAATCTCTCACCAAGTGAGCTACTTTCACGGCCTATATTCATTTATCAGAGTGACATGCATATGCAATACACTGTTATATATTATAGGTAATGCACATCACTAAAGTATAGCATACAATGGTACATATATGGTACATATAGCATCATAGGTCTCTTAATTTACATCACTATGGTGCTTAGTGTGCTTGTGAATAAAAAAAGTCAATAGCATGTGGATCACCTAATAGCAAGTATAGTAGCAGACTACTAAATTAGAAGAGCCGTCAACTTACCCTTAACTAACGACACGATCTTTTCCCATCTTTTGTCGTAAGTTTTGTTTTTTGGTCGTTAGGGCTTGATTTATTCATCACTTTTTCATACGAAGGCATGTGCGATTCGAATATCCGTGGCTTGTCCGTTTGGAAGGTCATATGCAGTTGTTAATGGCTTTTTGTTGTTTCATGTGTCACATTATTAGCTGTATTGTCGTCTACATGTCGCTTATTTTCTGGACACATTTTCCCACCGATTTAACGGTTTCTTACTCCCAAAGACATCCCGATTCACGAATCGCGATTCCCATTTCAGTTGATCATATCCCATGATGTGCTCCTCCCGTCCTGAGGCCAATTTGCAGCATTATATGCGTCGTTCCGGTCAATAGACTCTATGGCAAACTGCTCTCATTTCTTGATTCCGGAATTTGGTGGTACTTGGATTTATAACTAACTGCTCTCATTTCTTGATTCCGGAATTTGGTGGTACTTGGATTTGTAACTAACTGCTCTCATTTCTTGACTCTATGGCAAACTGCTCTCATTTCTTCATTCCGGAATTGTACGCCTGTGCTATTCACGGATCAACTACAGAATATCTCACCGAATTCCTACAGCAACATAACATCATCTTCCCTACTTCCCTTGCAATTCGCAAATTATTGGTTCGCTGGTCCCTCGCTCATTTTCGTCCAATATGCCATTCATGTTCCACACGGTTTCCAATTCTATTCTTAAATTATGTCCTTAATTATGAAAAGCAAAGCTACTTATGAATCGGGTTCGGGCTTTAAAAAAAATATAGTGAAAGATTGTCTGCGGTTGGTAAGACATGGACGCTTACATGTTTTACAGGTATAATATCTTCATGACTTATATATTCACAACGACCTTTATATCATCTTTGTTGATAGCAAATTCTCAATGAACTTACTTTAATGGTTGGCATTATTATTATTATACTATATATAAACAAACCCCAAGTTTAAAATCCAAGATGCCCATTCATGGCCCACACGGAAACTCTTATCTAATTACTGACGTGGAAATTATACTCCACTAATTCAAGATCAACGGATCAAGAAAATGATACCTTTGCGGAGAAGCAAACTTTTCGCAGCAATGAGCCATTTTTGCCGTACTCGATTCTTTATCTTTCTGCAATGCCAGGCTGTTCCAGCCAAATTCCCTCGACTTCATATTAATATATATAAGGCTTTCTGTCTGTTGTCTTGTTTGTATCAGAAAGTCCGAGTATATAGCCAATCCCGCTATTCGTTCTTCTCCGATGCGCTTTGCAATCCATTTCAGCAATAATAACAGGAAGAGCAGATCTTCGCTGCAGCTGACTGATTGCCCTGATCTTATCCTCTCTACAGCATCGTTGTGTTCCGTGTTCGAATCTCCGGGCCACTTCTGAAGCATGTCTCAGACGCTCAGAAAACGCGAACGTGAGCCCGAGGATCTGCCGGATTCCATTGATGTGGGGGAGCTGAAACGCTTCCACGGCGAAGAAACAGACCAATTTCTTTATCTGCTGCAATTAGACAAAGCTTTAGCAGAGGACAATGAAGAAGAAGAATGCGCTCCCAGTGAAGAGCTCGTAAACGGAGTCATGAGAAGCCTGGAGGAAGAGATTGCCGCGACATGCTCGACTTCTCTTCTTGCCTCCAACTCGTGCAGGGATCATTCGGCATCCTCCAATAATTTTAGCGGCCAGGAAAGCCAAAGCCGAGATTCAGACTCGGCTGAGGTTGATCTGTGTTATCTCCTGGAAGCTTCAGATGATGACCTCGGCATTCCCCCGAGCCCCGTTGTCGACGTGAAGCGCGAAGTCTGCCTATCTCCAATGGAAACATCGGAGTTTTTGTCGGAGAACTCGTATCTTCAATCACTTGGGGACAATTGGCACCTCGACAACAACTTTGATAACTATCAACAGTTTACATTATACGAAAATGCCTGGGATGCGACCCAGCTGCAGGATCGTATGAACAGAGATTTTGTCAGCCAAAGAATGTTATTTGACGGGGATTTTTCTGTCGTATGGAGATTAGAAACTGTCAGTCGCATGTAGAAACTGTCGGTGGCTCATTAAGACTGTATAACTTTGATTCTGGCTTCCGCAGATTGTAGACTTTCAACAGTTTTAACGAAGAAAAAATTGATTATGTGAATTGGTTAGCAAATTTTGGAACAAGCTTTCTAAATTTGATCTACGAAATTGAACACAACAAATTTCAATATCTTTAAATTGAATTACAGAAACGAATTAAATGATGATAACTTGTGTGCTCAAACTCCTCAAAGTAGCTTGGCCAAAGCTGTTATGCTAGTTTACACCATCCAAATGATTTATCAAAGCTATACTTGTTACCTTGCAAATTTACGTAGAATTGAAACGTAAATTTGCAATAAAATAAGGAATTAAGTAACCTAAATTTGCAATAAATTTGTAATAAAAGCATCTGTTATGTGTTATTTAGAAGGTTATAGGTTCAAATTCAGAGGAGGTATTCTATAGACTTTAGTAGTTAAATCACTGGGTAGAGGGTCCCTTGTCCCATCAAATAAGGAGGTCTCATAAACTAAATTGGTGTCTTTTTTGAAGGTGACCTTAAAAATAGATTATTATTATTATTATTACTACTTTAATATAGTTATATTATTATAACTATGTGACAGAAACATCTTGTGACAAGTTGGGTTGATCGGTTGATCATATGATCAAATCATTTTGTGATAGATGATCCACATAGATTAGATCATTTCCAAATTAAAACTTTTTTTCCTTATTTTTAGTTGACACAAGTTAAACCCTATACCAAGATGATCCACAAGGAAGAGCCAAAATAGCTCAGTTGGTAGAGCAGAAACATAAAATAAAATTAGAAAAAGTATATAGAAGAAATGTTCTAAGACTTTGAAGTAATTGAGTGATAAGACATGGTTTATATTAGAGCAATCTCTTTGTAAATGCTAAAACTATGAAACATAAAATAAAATACAATAAAGCATATAACATTAAATCAGGACAAATGTTCAAGGACCTTCAAGCAATTGAGTGAAATGACATGATTTGTATTAGAGCAATCTCTTTGTAAGTGCTAAGAACTATCTACAGTGGTAATCTGTTCGTCCAATGATGCCAAATGACAAAGACTTTTGGAAGTTCAGTTGAATCTCAAGTCATGGTAAAGAGAAGGATGATTCAAGTACATTGAACAGTGATAATGCTAAAGTTGCTCAAGGTTTTTTTCTTTAACGGAACTCAAGTTTTATTGGAGAACGACTGCAAATAGCAAACCAGCTTGGAACTGTAGAAAATAGCATCGTTTCATCATCTATATCATTGCAGAATCCATTTGAAAGTTCTGTTTCTACTGGTCATAACAAGTCTCTGAATAAGAAGAGTCAAAATGATTTCGTGCAGGCTCACAATGTTGCAGTTAATTACTTTTACTTAATGAGATGGAGTTATATAGATAAAATAATTGTTTATTTCAAATATTGAATGGTTGCCATAAAATCAATTTGAGCAGTATACTTATCTCATCTTCATTCATTAATGAAAAAGCTACTTAACTATTATTTCAACTTCAACTTCAATCATAACTTTGAATTAACTTCAACTCTAATCACTTATATTAAAATTCGATGAAATATTCTATAATTGATGTAAATAACACAGACTTACCATTGAAGCCTACCCACACGCAAGAGTTACTAATGAACTGAATCTGGTGCCCAGAAACTGATGCCAAAAGCATTCCACTTTTGGCAAACAGGATTTACTGGAGCAATTAGTTACAACTCCACGTACCACCAAATTCCGGAATCGAGAAATGAGAGTCTATTGACCGGAACTACGCATATAATCTGCAACTTGGGCTCAGCACGTGAGGAGCACATCATGGGATATGATCATGCGAAAAGGCAATCGCGATTCGTGAATCGGGGCACCTTTGGGAGTAAGAAAGAAACAATGTTGCAAGTTACTATTTTCTTTCTTTCTGGCAATAATCCTGTATAACTTGCATCAGTTTTAGAAACAGTACTGAATTTGACTAGATGCTATATTGAGTGTTTTTTGGGTTTTATAAACAGGTAGACTGGTCCATTTTAAACTTGTTGAATTACGTGGAAGTTTCTAGGTACCACACGCAGCAGGAAATGCTGCCCTGTCTTCATAGGTTAGAAGCAAAAGATCTTTCTTTGTGCTGCAGTATGATTCCCTTGGGATCGTGCGCTATAAAATTGAATGCAACTTTCGAGATGATGCCTGTTACGTGGCCAAGTGAATTGAAACAAGCCTTGCCCCGCTATATAATAATAATTTATTGATCGTTGATGCTTCATTATCCCGATTGATAGTTCGTTCACCTGATCAGATGCAAAGCACCAGAATTCTAAAGGAGCACCAACAAGAGATGAGCAATCCATGATAGGAATTACTCCCGGCAATTATATATAAATTCCATTGGCATTTGTGTAGGTTAAGTCTTTTATATAGGTTCAATTCTTGTAGGTAGTAGGAACAGCTATTTTTTATATTAATATGTTCATATTAATATGTTCTGAATATAATATATATTTAAATTATTAATAGTTATATCTAATATAATTATAATTTATATAATTATAATAATTATAATTAGAGTTGAAGCTAATAGTTGTAAAATCATTAATAGTCAATTCAAAAGTTAATATGTTCAAGTTAACATTGTGATTAGAGTTGAAGTTAAGATAAAGTTGTATCATTATTGGAGTTAATCTAATAGTTGTATCTAATAATCAAATAGATGTTGTATATCATCATGATTGGAGTTTTAATTATCAAGTTGAAGTTGAAGTTAAATTTCTCCAACAATCACTAAGTGTACTTATCACATTTTAACTAAGTTATTTTTATATTTTTTTGAAATGGTTAATCATAGATGGTAGTCCACCCCAAAATTCTAAGATAGAAAAACATATCACTGTAATTAGTTAAATACGCAGCTACCAAATGGAGACAATCCTAGATGTCAAATGTAATTTGACTAAACCTTAAGCAATTAGAGTTGAAGTTAAGCTAATAGTTGTAAAATCATTGGAGTTAAGATAATATTTGTATCTAATAGTTATCCATAACGGTGATTAGAGTTAAAGTTAAGCTAATAAACCTAGTGATTGGAGTTGAAGTTAACATAATAGTTGTATCGTTAATGGATTTAACCTCATAATTGTATCTATTAATGGAATAGTTGTATATAATAATCGCATAGTTGAAGTTAAAGTTTAATTTTTTCAACTAATAGTTGTATGAATAGTTAATTTAAAAGTTAATATAGTTGTATCTAATAATGGAATATTTGAAATTGAATTTTATTTTTTCCAACTATCACAAAATGTACTTATCATATGTTAACTAAGTTTTTTTTTTTTGAAATTATTAATTATGAGTTTTGGATGATGCCCATAGAATCAATCTCGATAGTACACTTGTCTCATTATCGTTTGTAGAGGAAAAATCATATATGGTAGTCCACCTCAAAATGCTAAGATATATATGCGTATTGGACTAATTAGCTAGATGCCCAAATACCAAATGGAGGAGTTTATTAGAAGTTAGAACGATTTTATTAGGATTTCAACTATTACATGAGTGCACATTAGCTAGACTCCTAGATGCCAAATCTAGTTCTACTAAGCCTTAACCCATTAGAGTTGAAGTTAAGCTAATAGTTGTAGAATCATTGGAGTTAAGTTAATAATTCTATCTAATAATTAAGAAATAGTTATTCAATATAACCATGATTGGATTTGAAGTTAAGCGAATAGTTATAAAATCATTGGAGTTAATCTCATAGTTATATATAATAGTTAATTTAAAAGTTAATATATATCTAAGCTATTTTTTATTTTTTTTGAATTATTATTTATGAATTTTGGACAATGCCCATAGAATTAATATGGACAGTACACTTTTGTCATTATCGTCCATAGATGAAAAAAATAGATGGTAGTTCACCCCAAAATTCTAAGATATATATGCATATCGACATAATTATGAAGTTGAAGTTGAAGTTTAATTCTCCAACTATCATGAACTATAGTTATCACATGTTAACTAAGCTATTTTTTTATTTTATTCTTTTAAATTGTTAATTATGAATTTTGAACGACGTCCATAAAATCAATATGGACAATACACTTGTCTCATTCTCTTCCATAGATGAAAAATCATAGATAATAGTCCACCCCAAAATTCTAAGATATAAATGCATATTAGTGTAATCAACTAAATCCCCAACTACCAGATATTTTATTAGAAGTTTGACTACTAGACAAGTGCACATTTGCTAGACTCTTAGGTGCCAAATGTACTTAGACTAAGCCTTAAGCAATTAGAGTTAAAGTTAAGTTGACAGTTCTAGAATCATTGGAGTTAATAGTTGTATCATAAATGGAATTAAGCTCATAGTTGTATCTATTAATCGAATAGTTGTATCTAATAATCAAATAGTTGAAGTTGAAGTTTAATTTATCCAACTATCACGAATTGTACTTATGAGATGTTAACTAAGCTATTTTATATTTTTTTGAAATTATGAATTATGAATTTTGGACGATGCCCATAGAATCAATATGGATAGTACACTTGTCTCATTACCATCCATAGATGAAAAATCATAGATGGTAGTCCACCCCGAAATTCCAAGATATATACGCCTATCAACGTAATTACGAAGTTGAAGTTGAAATTTATTTTTTCCAACTATCACGAACTGTACTTATCACATGTTAACTAAGCTATTTTTTTATTTTTTTGAAATGATTAATTATGAATTTTGAACGACGCCCATAAAATCAATTTGGATAATACACTTGTCTCATTCTCTTCCATAGATGAAAAATCATATATGGTAGTCACCCCAAAATTCTAAGATATAAACACATATTAGTGTAATTAGCTAAATGTCGGACTACCAGATGGAGAAGTTTATTTGGAGTTCAAACGATTTTATTAGAAGTTTGACTATTAGGCGAGTGCACATGAAGTTCAATTTTTCCAACTATCACAAACTATACTTATCACATGTTAACGAAGCTATTTTTTTTTTAAATTGTTAATTTATGAATTTTGAACAACACCCATAAAATCAATATGGATAGTACACTTTTCTCATTGTCTCCCATAGATGAAAAATCATAGATGGTAGTCCACCCTAAGATATAAACACATATCAGTGTAATTAGCTAAATGCCCAACTACTAGATGAAGAAGTTTATTTGGAGTTCAAACGATTTTATTAGAAGTTTGTCTGTTACATGAGTGCACATTAGCTAGAATCCTAGATGCCAAATCTACTTAGACTAAGCCTTAAGCACTTAGAGTTGAAGTCAAGCTAATAGTTGTAGAGTCATTGGAGTTAATAGTTGTATCATAAATGGAGTTAAGCTCATAGTTCTATCCATTAATTGAATAGTTGTATTTAATAATTGAATATTTTAATTTGAAGTTTAATTTTTCCAACTATCATGAACTATACTTATTAGATGTTAACTAAGCTATTTTTTATTTTTTTGAAATTATTATTTATGAATTTTGGACGATGTCATAGCAGCAATCTGGATAGTACACTTGTCTCATTATCATCCGTAGATGAAAAAACATAGATGGTATCCCACCCCAAAATTCTAAGATATATACGCATATCGACGTAATTACGAAGCTAAAGTTGAAGTTTAATTTTTCTAACTATCACGAAATGTACTTATCACTTGTTATCTAAGCTATTTTTTATTTTTTTGAAATTGTTAATTATGAATTTTGAATGACGCCGATAAAACCATTATGGAGAGTACTCTTGTCTCATTCTCTTCCAGATTACAGGAGTGCACATTAGCTAGACTCCTATATGCCCAATGTACTTAGTCTAAGCCTTAAACAGTTAGAGTTGAAGTTAAGCTAATAGTTGTAGAATTATTGGATTTAAGATAATATTTGTACTAATAGTTAAGCTAATAGTTATCCAATATAACCATGCTTAGAGTTGAAGTTAAGCTAATAGTTGTAGAATCATTGGATTTAAACTAATAGTTGTATCTAATAGTTAATTTAAACGTTAATATATCATCAATTGCAGTTCAAGTAAAAGTCATGATTTGAGTTGAAGTTAAGATAATAGTTGTATCATCAATGGAGTTAATCTCGTATTTGTATCTTTTAATCGAATAGTTGTATCTAATAATCAAATAATTGAAGTTGAAGTTTAATTTTTCTAACTAACAGTTGTATCTAATAGTTAATTTAAAAGTAATATATCGACAATTGCAATTCAAGTAAAAGTCATGATTGGAGTTGAAATTAAACTAATAGGTGTATCGTCAATGGAGTTAAGTTCATAGTTGTATCTATTAATCAAATAGTTGTATCTAATAATCAAATAGTTGAAATTGAATTTTAATTTTTTCAACTATCACGAACTCTACTTATCATATGTTAGCTAAGCTATTTTTTATTTTTTTTAAATTATTAATTATGAGTTTTGGATGACGTCCATATAATCAATCTGGACAGTACACTTGTCTCATTATCGTTCGTAGATGAAAATTCATATATGGTACTCCACCCCAAAGTTCTAATATATATACGCCCATTGGCGCAATTAGCTAGACTCCCAAATACCAGATGGATGAGTTTATTAGGAGTTAGAATGATTTTAATAGGAGTTCGACTATTACATGAGTGCACATTAGCTAGACTCCTAGATGCCAATTGTACTTAGACTAATCCTTTAGCGATTAGTGTTGAAGTCAAGCTAATAGTTGTAGAATCATTGGAGTTAAGCTAATAGTTAAGATAATAGTTATCCAATATAACCATGATTAGAGTTGAAGTTAAGCTAGTAGTTGTAGAAAAATTGGAGCTAAGCTCATAGTTGTATCTTATAGATAATTTAAAAGTTAATATTTCAGCAATTGTATTTCAAGTAAAATTCATAATTGGAGTGTAAGTTAAGCTAATAGTTGTATCATAAATGGAGTTAAGCTCATAGTTGTATCTAGTAATCAAATAGTTGAAGTTGAAATTAAATTTTTTCAACTAATAGTTGTAATTAATAGTTAATTTAAAAGTTAATATATCAGCAATTGCAGTTCAAGTAAAATTCATGATTGAAGTTGACATTCAACTAATAGTTGTATCATAAATGGAGTTAAGATCATGGTTGTATCTATTAGAAACAACCATATTAATAAGATTAATATGTTTGAAATAATTTGAGAGGTATATACTTGACACATTGAGATCTATAATAAATTACTAATACATATTTTTAGATTGCATTGAGATTATCACCCTGGCAGCACATTATCTAACTTAGTGTTATCGTGATGCTACACTTCCAAATGGAAAGCTTATTGGGCGGTGCATGGTTTCACTGTAATGAAGGTCGACTTGTCACTAGTACATGTGGACATTTTTCCTATGGAATTTTGTTGCTTTTGCAACACTTGTGGGTTTCTATAGCGACGAAAACGACCCCTTCTTTTTGTGGGAAAATTTTCGTCGCTATAGCAACATTTTAAACCTTTGTCGGAATTGCGATGAATGTTTCATGTCGCACTAGTGACGAAATGTTGGCAACTACTAAGACGGACTTACGTTGCTCTTACGACGATAATTTATCGACGAAAATGTTAAGGGTCATCGCTATAGCGACGGAATGTGAGATTTTTCAAAAAAAAATCAAAGCTGTTGCGACTAATATTTTGTCGCTTTAGCGACGCAATATCATTGTATTGCGTGGGTGTTGTGATGAACTGTTCATCGCTCTAGCGATGGCAAGACAATTAAAAAAAAAAAAACTTTTGTGACGGAATATGCGTTGCTTTAGCGATGGAATGTGTGTTTCTTTAGTGACGGGCATCAAAAAAAATTCATGGTTATAGCAATGAACAATGTGCCGCTATAGCGATGGGAATGATGTTTTTTTTTTAAAAAGAAACTTTTTGTGACGACAATTTCGTTAGTTTAGCAACACCACAATGTGTGTGTAGCGACAGGAGGTAAGTTTTTTTTTTTAAATAAGTGTTTGTGATGAATTTTTTGTTGATGTAACAACGGAAAGACCGTCACTATAGCTATGAACATCAAATATTTTAAAAAAAATGATGAACTTGCTATACTAGCGACGAAACTGTCTGTCGCTAGTATAGCAAATTCGTCGCACGTAATAGGTATGTTTGTCGCTACTAAAATAGTGAGGGATACTAGGTTTACATAATTCATAGTACATTGACGTTAAAGTTGCAAAATTTACTGGAAGTAAGGTTTCCAAGTGTTATTTCCATATTTCTTCATTTTATCAAATTGCATTTCTCAGTCATTCCCTTGTTTGGTTTCATTCCTTGCAAACCTGTACAATATTGATTCCAAGTTGCATTGAAAACCCCTAGGGATTCCTTTTTATATTGAAAATGGCCACAAAATTTATTTCTTGTGTCCCTACTCCTTTCAATATTGTAACTAGATTCAACATATTGATCTTACCATTGGCAAAAAATTATCTTTATACAATAGTCTTAGAGAAGCTTTATAAACTCATGATTTCAATACTTCTCGATTACCCTAGTTTTGAAGTTTTAAAATACTCTCATACTGCATAACAATTTAGTTTTTTGCTTGAGGGAGTATCAATTTGTTTATTGCTTACTAATTTAGGTGTTGGCAATTAGTTTATTGCTTAGTATAAAAAATAAACTAGAATTCATTTTAGGAAATATAACTATTCAAAAGAGTAAAGCAAGAAAGTAATATGTAAGCAATTTGAATGCCACTAAGCATTTGCACGGAGGAAAAATTGGAATATAGATAATTTTTTGCTGCTCGAAAGTAAAATCCAATAATTCAAATGGATAAAATAATACACCCTGGTTCAAACAAGGATGAACAAAGATTATGATGCAACTATTATAAACCTAGATAAAATTTAAACACCTCATCCAGATTCGATACGCTCATTAAAAAGTATTTAGTATATGTATGAAGAAGAGTCTAGTAAAACTACATTGGATTTCAGGAGATTTGAGCAAAAAGGAAAGTAGTGCAACTTTTAATTTTCTTTAAAATTACAGGCACAAGTAATACAGCAAATGAATTCACCAATACTTTGAGTGAAACTAATAAATTCTCATCCTCCACAAAAAAACTATTGAAAATAATATAAACAAGATCTAAACATAAACCAAACAATCAACCTTCGGAGAAGCATTGGAGATGTACAGAAACAACAACAAACCTGTGCGTTAACTGTGTCCTCATTAGGTGCTACACATGAAGATTTAAATTAGTGTCATCCAGTAATACGTCTAACCATGTATTAAGTGTCGCACTCTCTCCAGTTGTATCATTTAAAATCTTCGATGACGTTTTTGATGGTAAGTTTGAAATAGCGTCAGTCCCTTATGGTGACTTTGACCTATCTTCTGAGTGCACTTCAATATCACTAAAGTAACAAAGGGAGGAATTTTTCTCTGTAAGAGTTAAATTACCCTTCTCAACTGGTGTTGTGTACTGTTCTCCAATATTTTCCCCAAGTCCACACTTCTTGAAAACACAACACAAGACAAAAGCATTTTGCAAAAGAATAGCAAATTAGAATAAATAGACACTTCATAAACTACTTATCGCTATAGTTCCACTCTTGTTAATCAATATTTTATTGACTTACAAGACTTGCATAGCGTTTAGAATCTTAAAAAAGATGAGAAAATTATAGACACTAAATCAGTGAAATCAACTAGAAGTCCAACAAACTATCACCCCGATTTCATAATTTGTGTTAATTTTTTTGTTTTAACAGTCTACCTGCAGGGTAGCTGAATCACAACATTCAATCAAGTCAATAATTCATCTTGCAAATTAAAGTTTCTATAGCACCTTATAGAAATTTTTAAAAAGGATCAGGTGGAATAGGCATAAGCCCACATCAGATGGATTAGAATGCCATAGTTGAAAGGAGAGATTCTCTTGTAACTAAGCAAGGAGATGCAGTAATACTTAGCACTGTGATCATGACAACATGGAAGAATTTGTCATTGATCTTAGGAAAAAAAAGGCTATATTTGTGTGATACTACATGCCAATTAGCGAGAGGTGTTCTCTTGAATGCACATTGATGATTCCAGAAGTGACATTTTATGTATAATGCAGGAGGGAGAGTTTTCCATAGCCTATCACACTAAATATGGATACATACTATGGTTAATCTTCCTAATCCTACCGGGATATTGTATGGCTTGCATAAACAAAATAGTCAAGTCCTTCAGTTGTCTTCTGGTTGGAGATGCTTGTGAGTCCAGGTCTGTGAAACATAATGCTCAGGTATGCACTAAGACAGCTCTGATAAAAATGGTTTCTGCCAAAATATGCATTCACTTTCCTTGTAGGGGTTCAGATTCAAAAGGTAATATATTTGAACTTAATGCTTGCTATGGTTGTTTTTTGCATGGTCATCACATCAAGAAATTCCCTCTTAACAAGGATGATAGAACATATTCGACAACCACCATCTCCCATGCTACTAACAATGAGGTAGTAATCCAGAACCAAGAGTAACAAACAAGAGGATAAAGAAGGATGGACTGCCAAAATAGGTGACAGAAAGACCATGCAAAATCGAGTTGAAGGAAATATAAAAAATAATAGTGCACATCAGCCACTGAATTTGGGAGGTCACCAAATGGCAAAGAGAAAAGACTTGGCATCCAATTCAGAATCATCATTGATGAAATAAAAAAATTGTTGATGGATGCACACATGGCGGAGACAGGCATATGTAAAAGCAAGATGGACAAACGAAGCATAGCAGTGACAGAAACATGTTTCTTTGATGAAAACTTAGAAGACCCGGCCTCAATGTGGAGAGCATGTCTTGCCCCTACTAAGAATGCAATAGCTCTGGATAAAGATGGGCAAGATATCTGATATAAGACTTAGTAATGCATTTCCGTTCCTTGACCAAACGATTGATGACAAGCACCCATGAAAATCAACTTGGTGTCATGGAATATGATGTCAGCCTGAGGGGGAAAATATATCCTAAATAATAAATGTTATTCGATTTTAGATCTGATGTCCTTTCCTTGATGGAGATGGAGTCCCTTGATTCCGTCTTTGTTCACTTATGGATGGGCCAGTGAATGGAAGTGCTTGTTTCTATCATTGGAAATTCATGACCAACATTACACCAGGTCGAATGGTGGTAACTTAAGGATTTTCCCAGCAATTTGACCCCTTTTTACATGATGCTAACTCTTTGATTTCAAATTTCTTATCCCTTTTAGACCATAACTTGTTGCATTGTTCATGTTTAGAATATTGGTCATGTTCTAGGAAGCTTCCTGTTGGTAATATTCATAGAACATAGACATATTTGAAGAGAAACCGATATTAAGACTCATATTCATTGATTTTCCTGTAGGATAGAGTCTTGTGATTGTCATAAATTTGGGGTTTCCTACCATGCTTTCAGATGGAAATGATAGGTGGAAAATTATTAATGAGATAGAGAAGAGTGAAGGTATCACTGGAAATTTTTGTGAACATAAGTGATTTTCTAAGAGGCAGTGAGAGTGGGTTTGAGTTTACATAAAGGGGTATGCTTTGGATAGTATGGGTTATCAATGCAATTAGAAAATATAGTTTCCTACTCAAAAAGGTTATTCAAAGCAACAACTATTCAGAGCAACAAGGAAAGCCATGAAAAGTCAAGAAATCCATCCAAAAGGAAAGAAAATTCATGCTCGGTTTGCATGGATAACATTTTTCATTTATGATATTTCTTTCTTTTTCTAGCAGTAAAGGTGACTTGGTATAAACATATGAGATATGACTTTAGGTATTTTACAACATATGCTAGTTTTATTTATAAAATGTTTTCATTGGAGTAGTTTTTGTGTTCCCACATTGTATCTCATGCTATTGTACGTGACAGTTCCATTGAACTATTAACCTATTTATGGCCATTTATTGGACATTGAAAAAATTATCTCATTTGATCTATGATGTTCCACAAAGTAGTTCTTCAATAGGAAGTCTTATTTGTTCCAATAGGGGATACCGAGATATTTGAAGCTACAATCTAGTCTTTTCTTTAGTTATTGTTAATGTATACAACATCGGAGTTTCCTATGGTGGAGATTAAAACAAGGAGCTTATACACTTGGTCCTAGAAGCTCAAGTCTAATTTTAAGACCTTAGTAATTTTAAGAGTAAGTGTATTGTAAGCCAAAAAATGCCCATTATTTCAAATGATAAATATATGCCAATCTTTTATGATCTAATAGCTTCAATAGTACATATATGTTAAAAAATGTCCATAATATGGGATACCTGATCGAAAATTGTCTTCTTGAGTTACAAATTCATAATGACTATATTTCAAAAGGGTCCTGGGTTCTAATTCCTAAAAAAAAATCCCACAATCTCTATTTTTTATTAACTTACAAGATGGTTGTTCTGAGGTCAAGAGGTTGAGCAAAGGGGCCATTCTCTATGCTAAATGAAACTATGAAGGAATTGCATCTTGTTGATGTATCAATAATAAGATAAGAACACATGGAATTCCACACAATACTCACATATGTATGATGTACTAAACTCGCAGTAAAGATGGCATCTTCTAACCACTTCACAACTTGTAAACAATAAAGAAAACTCTCTCTTAGTGGAAAGTAAGAAGGGTAAAGATTTATATATGGCATTCTTATATATGTGTGTGTGTGTGTGTGTGTGTATATATATATATATATATATATATATATATATATAATTTAAGGTTGAGTGACCTCATATAGGAATGAGGGGTTTGCTATTAAATCTTGGAACCATGGAAGTATGAGCGGAAAAAAGAGATTCATCAAGTGTTGCAAAATTGGGTTATAATAAGACACCCACATGTTATGATGGATTTGAGGTTGGATAGGAATAAAAGTAAATAAAAAAATAAAAAAATGTGTAATCCTCACTCAGTTTTACTGGTTAACATGATAGATAAAACCCATGTTCAAAATCAAGAATAAACTCGTACAATTATCAGATAAGTGTGTAAACCATTCAATACACACTCGTAATTAAACTTAGAGTTAAGTCACAATACAATTATGCAATCATGGGGGATATATAAATTTTGTAGAAAGGTAAATAAGATTACTCATAAAATAGTACCAAGTCGAAACCACGGTAATAGGAGGATGGGGACCTACCCCATTTCTTGATCAAAAGACAAAAATCTCCTCTTCATCATCACTAGTGTGAGGACAAAAACTAGCAACTCTACGAGTATAAGTATATTCTAAAAAACCTAGCGAAGGGGAAAATACAGTATTAATAGGGAAAGGTTTATAAAGGCGTAGTCTAATGGGTCGACGATTTCGCCCGCCATTAGACTACTCCATCCATCATCTCCATTAACAGGCTCTATTAACCGTCAACACCTACAGCCCCTTCCGTTCTCGTTTTCTTGAGCATCCTTCACCGGGTCCCACATGATCCCTGCAGATCCGTCGTTCCTGTCCGTCGCCTCGATGTCCTCCCTACAGATCCACTATCCCATCGATGTCCTCGCCTCGCATTTACTCACCACCCTGTTGGTTGGTGGCTCCTCCACCCTCTGCACTCTGCTCCCAGCTCCCTTTCTCCAAAAACTAGACTCCCTCCCTCTAGAAACCCTGCTGCAACCATGGTATATTGTGCTTTCGAGTGACCGTCGCTGGAGTTGTTGCTGCATCCACCTGGTTGCATTATAGACTTGAAATATGTGATTTTTATTGAATTCATGTGAATTTCTCATGACCAATGCTCATTTTGGTAGCTCTGTTAGCTACTGAGGCAGTTTCTCTCCTGCATAGGTAAGATTTTATCGCACTTATCCATTCTTTTCCTATCACTGTATCTATAATTTTATTCCTTCGAACTTATAGTGTTTTAATATTATCTGAGCAGATAAATCAGCTTGTCTGGACTCATTTTCACAGAGTTGTAACATGAAAATCAATATCCCATGCTTCTGTCTCCCTGATTTGATCCCGATTTAGGGTAAATGGTTTTTAAAATCGATCCAGAGCTATAAACTACGCATATCTCCCCGGAGGCATAGAATTGAAGTAAAACACACATGGTCTAGAGATCGGTTCTCCTCATGTTTGATCTAGGTGGGTCATTTTCTCCGTTTCAACTCATAGACCACCACATCAAATAAGTAATCAGATCTTCTTTTGTCGTTATCTGTATTTGAGTAGCTATAATTGATTAGGACGAAATGGGAATCTTGTATACCCACCAATCACAGTTTCAACCCATGAAGAAAATATAATGGCCCTCCAATTTATCTATATATATATGGCGTACAATTTCAGTAAAAGGTGTCTGTCAGTAAGATTTTTTACTATGGACTGAAGCTACAGATTGCGTTTTGGAGGTCCATTTTTTGAAGTTCATATATATCTGAGATTGGTTTGTTTCGTGTTTGGGTTGTTATATATCAAGTCTAATATTCATGACACTTATCAGATATGGGGAGATATGAACTCTTAAGATTTCAAAAATGAAAGTGTCAAATTCTATAATCAGTAGGTGATCCATGCCTATACTTGGACAAGATTGAGTTCACTATTGGAGGTCATATAATATTAATGCACGGAGAAAAGAGCTACCTACATTGTTGTTTACTATGGAAAAAAATATTTTTACATATTTAGAAGCATGGAACTAGATCATAGATGCATATTATGATAAAACAAATATGAAAGTCATCAGTGGGATTACCAAAGACAACAAATATATAGAAACTACAGACAAATTAAAAGACTGGTGTGAAGTAGACCTACCAATAGTGTCAAAAACTAAGTCAATTTTTTCTATTATTTGATCATAACTTTTCTTGGTATAATCAATCACCATATCAGGTCCTAATTTTTTCACAAAATCCACCTTCCCAGGGCTTGTAGTAGTTGTTACTTTTGAAGCTCCATGCACATTTTTCGCAAGTTGCACACCACAAGTATTATTACAACTTTTTACTATCCAACGAAGTGAACTGGCTATCCAAAGACTGTGCAACTGCTAACCAGTACTATAACCAACAAGATGCCCCCAAGGTAGGGAGTGGAGTTGGCAAGTGAACCAAACGTTAAAATCAGAAATTGTTGAATCAGTGCCCCTCCTGGCTTTCCCAATGGATTGCATACCACATCTATTGCAGCCTTTCCTTTAACCTACAAAAGAATGGAGAATGAGATCACATAAAATGATATATGTTAAATTGAAACAATTTTCAGCTGTCAAAAACGACCTACACTATTAAATTAAATTAAATTAAATTAAATTAAATTTATTGATAAATGTGATTTCCTTTACAATTTTATTAATTAATGTATTGTGTTTGTGATTGTGAATTAAAGTTTCTCATAAATTAAAATGACATTTTATTATTTTCAAGGGAAGTCATAATGTTATATGTAAAGTAGTTATTTATTGATTTATCTATGCATATGGAACTGATGCTGCAGTAAAAGAATTTTTATATCACATACACACTTCAATGATATTCCATATAGGAGTTTACTTTTGAGAGAGGCAAAACTCCAAGGCCATTAACATAATTTTTTATTCCCTTATTCATTGAGACGAAGGATTATGCAATAAAATAGTTTCAATAGCTGCAACTATTTCTCTTAAATCAACACAATTTTGGATCTCTCCCTAGATTATCCTTCCCACACAGATCTTTCCTATGTTGTGAATACTTTTGGGATTATATATGTTATATGTTCAAAAAAAATTCCCCGCCTATAAACAATGAACGTTGAATTAAGGACCCCTTTTATGAGAAGCATCCAATCCCATCTGTAATGGACTGCATGGATGCCTGTTTTCAATGACTATCCAACTCCAATATTTGCAGGGACTACCAATGTATACATCAATGAACATTAATGTAACTCGTAAGACAATGAATATAAAAACCTTTCTACATCAAAAAAACAAAAAAGACAGCTACAGAGAATGAAAGCAAACCCTTCAATGTTTATAATATCAGCAAAGGTACTCAATCGACAGCCTTTAATCTACACACCACATGCCAATGTGCTCTCCTCTTGGTGAGCCCAAAGAGGATGAATTGCACACTAAATGCTTGAGGACATGATGTTGGAAACTCAAGGATGGCATCCCACAAATGCTGGTTAACATGAAGCCCACAACAAACAAATATTTCATGAATTTTTCAGTTTATATGTTTTGTAAGACTGATATGATATTAGGTGTTTAACAATGGATGGACCATAATGCAACCAGGTGGATGCAGCAACAACTCCAATGATGATCACTTGAAAACACAATATACCATGGTTGCAGCAGGGTTTTCGAAGGGAGGGAGTCTAGTTTTTGGAGAAAGGGAGCTGGGAACAGAGTGGGGAGGGTGGAGGAGCCACCAACCAATAGGGTGTCGAGTAAATGCGAGGTGAGGACGTCGATGGGACAGTGGATCTGCATGGAGGACATCGAGGCGACGGACAGGAACGACTGATCTACAGGGATCATGTGGGACCCGGTGAAGGATACTCATGGAAACAAAAACAGAAGGGGCCAGAGGCGTTGACAGTTAATAGATCCTGTTAATGGAGATGACGGATGGAGCAGTCTAATGCCGGGCAAAATCCTCGACCCATTAGACTACTCCATTTATAAATCATTTCTTATACAAAGGATGAACCCTTGCATAGTGAGGGCTCAACTAAAGCCAATCCTAGAAGAGGCCATGGCCGAATGATAAAATTTCTAACCAAGTAATGGATTGAATTGGGTGGGTAAAAATAAAATTTCCATAGTAAACCTAAAACCTCAATCATTGAGGTTGTACCAATAGTATCCCAATCAATTTTGGATCCACTAAAAATAACACCCAAAAATCCATAGCACAACCCATGATTTGCTACTCTTGCCACATCAGACTTCAACGGTGGCTAAGTTAATACCATTAAATTTAACAAACAAATACAATTACAGAAGACAACTTCAACCTTCAACATGTAAGGCTCATCATAGGAAAAAAAGGTAGGAAATCCCTCTGTATTCTTAATTCGAAATTTTTCTCGAGGTGTAATTCATATTCACATCGAGTTGATATCATACATTAAAATGATTTATTGGAGAATGAAGTTAAAGAGACTACCTTTATCATAAAGATAATTGATTAGCAATGTATATAACCAAGTTCCATGCACTGTAAATATTTTATTTCGACTAGCTTCGCCTCAAACTACCATCCCAACATAGAACCTAATACCAATACATAAAGGACCAAAGTTAGATATAAACAAAGATCAGTATAAGGGCATTATAGATAAATAATGGCAGTATATTGACACCATGATAAGCATGAAATTATAACACAAGTAACATTCTAAATGTCACTTCATATATAGTATTGTCAATATTTACAAACAATACATAAATGGATTAATTTAGGAATTGAGAGGTATGAAAAAAAGGGAAAAGTTCCCAATCTTTACCTTTCACAAAATAGAAAGCATATATGTGTGTGTCTATTATAGTGGAGATTAGAACAAATATCTTATACACTTGATCTTAGAATCTCAGGACTTAAACTTACTTCTGAGTTTTCTAACTTACTTTTGGTGTATTGGTATTAGACTTTTGACAAACACTTCACATGCACATTAATGTAGCTTACTATCCAGGAAAAATGATATGGTTGTGAAAGTTGGGTTTTCTATTTTGTCAAACACTTGCAGTTACTGTCAATGTTTACTGTATGTTCCTCTTATGAATTTCAGAACTCAATTTAAATGTTCCTCACCATACAATGCAATTGCAACATAAATATTTAGCATTGATTCAAATAGTGATTATAGCCACAAATTTTTCTATGAGGAAATATTTAAACGTCACTGTTAAAAACAAAGTTAAACCCAAAAATCAGATCTAAAATTTCTCATAAAAATATGACCTGTACATTGCTTAACTGCAGTGCTTTTAGTTGGTAGAAGACTCCTCCAATTGTCATGATTTAGTGATGTAGACACTTGAAGAACAATGAAGACCTTCAAGCTACAACCACACCTCATACAAGGTTGTTTCCATGATTAGGCTAGTAAAGATCAACACAACAATGAAGGGAAGAAAACATCCTTTCTCAAATCTGTCAGTAGCTTTTAGTACTAGGCTGGGAGCAACTAATTAAGCCATTATATCCTAGAATAAAGGTTGCAACCACACCTCATGCAAGGTTGTTTGCATGCTGAGGATAGTAAATATAAACACATAAATGAAGGGAAGAAAACATCTTTTCTCAAATATGTCACTAGCTTTCAGTACTAGGCTGGAAGCAATTAATTAAGCCATTAAATCCTAGAATAATCATACCAATCATGCAACCCATATTATTTCAGGTTGCTGGATTTCTGGATCTACTCTTAGTTCTTCTTGAAGAGAAGTCAAATAACGTTGGGCACCACTGAAGAAGTCTGCGAATAGGAAGCTATTTTGTTTGAATCCATACAACATAGGTGGTAACAGGCTCCAAATGGCCTTGTCCTAAAACCCTTTCTCTTGCTAGTTTGACTTTTCAAAGACCTTTGTCGTCTTACCATCTTTGTCAAATCCAAGCCATAATTTGACTCCCTATCCTTGTTGATGTCTTTGCATGAGGAATGCATCTTAATCCTTAATTCACCTTGCTATATTTATTTTTTGGTAAGTGAAATATCCAATTCACTTGACCACTCACACTTAGTCTTCCCTAGTTCTACAAAGTAGAAAATCCTTTGATCAGTCTGTTGTTCTACCATGCTCAAAAATCCTAGTATAATCACTTTGAACTATCTTTACATGCACATGAAAGCATTATTACTAAGATTACTAATCCAAGAAAATATCCCAAGTTGAATTTACTCATGCTAATCTCATCAAGGTTGAATACTAATCCAAGCTCCCTTTTGCATTACCAAGTTTTGTTTGATATGCTTGTACTTTTATTCTCCAAAAGGATGTTTGTTGGAATGGTTATTTTGACATGTTTTTTTATGTAAGAGAGAGATATATTTCCTAATGCATGACTTCATTCAATTCAAGGGAAGGATCTGTGGTACTAGTGCAGTGTACAAGTCAGAGGAGGTTGCGATCTAACAAATATACCAATATAATTAGAAAGAGAATTTCCTGTTTGGGAATGAATGGAAGGAATAGATAAGCACCGTTAGTATTCCACATAAAAATCAGTGCTGAGACATTATTTATAGCAGGTTCTGAGAGTTCTTAGAATATTTTCTTCAATATAAATTCGTGGGGGTTAATTTACCTCTAAAAACAACAACTACAGGAAGTGAATATTTAGCAGTTTCCTGGGCATGAAAGTGGTAAACAACATCAGTCACATGCACAGTGGTTGTGGATTGAAGGTTTATCCAGTAGTTCAATCGTCAGGAAAAACAATTTTTTCATCAAACTGCATGAAATAGCCAATTGAGATATGAATTTAATGTTAGTAACTTATGTTGATATTATTCTGGGAAAATGATCAAGTTCAACCTCCCATGGATTGCAGGAAGAAATAACTTCACTTCTATTTTATTTAATGCTAATAATTATTGGTGATATTGCTTGAGGAAAACAATAACATTTATGCCACTATAATCCCACCAAATAGTATCTTTTATGCCATTAAAAGCTCAATCAAACAGCAAGCAAATACAGTTGGAAGGCATGCAAAGCTTGACAAATTGAGTATGATTTCTTCTCCTTTTCCACAGTTAGTTAGGGAGAGTTGGGAATAAAGGAGTACTTCCATTATATGTAAAAATTGGGAGGGCGAAAGCAACTCCTATATCAATTCTATATAAGAGAAATAAACAGATAGAGATACAGAGATAAAGATACTGAGCTATATATCTAGCTAAAATCTATGTGTTTAGCTAAAAGAGAATATAAGAGGAGGTGTAGTTACGAGAGAGATGTTCAAAACTGAAAGCTAGGTGTTGAATAAAACAGAGGATGTCAAGAGGTGCTGGATCTAGCTGCCGAGGACATGTGAGGGGATCGAGAGTCAGTATCCACATTGGAGTCATCAATAACTATAAAGGGGATGATCCATTAGTTTCTGATATCCGTTGGGTAATGACTAGGGTTGAGAAGGCTTGATAACATGATCCTATGGGAACACTGTTGGAAATTTTCTATAATAAGGCAGTTAATGAAAAACATAATTTCACCATTTTTATTGGAGGTTTCCCGGATCTAAACCTTGTGAATTTTCAGCCTTAGAGAAGTTGTGAAATAGTGTATGAAACAACAACGGAAAGAGTACAATATTTCACTTCCAAACAGTCCAAACTTCCAGGCTATCTGAGGAGAAAAGATACAAAACAACTTGATTTAGTTCCAGCACTCTGGGAAACTCATCACACATAAACCAGATCTGAAAATCCACTTTTACAGTACTTATAATAGCAGTCAACCAATAGGTATAGCAACAAAAAAACAACCCTTAGAGTCCTCAATAATTATGTGAAATCACTTCACAATTGTTATTTTACTTATATCAAATCATCAAGACATATAGCTATAAATAACAATGCAGGAAGAACATCTATGCCTAAAAATCAAATCTCCAAATTGCACAAAGGTTTAACAGCTGAAAACTTCATTAATATGCTCAAGATGAAGTACATTTGCATACCATGGCCTTCAAGATGCAGTCTAGTTGGAATGAGGACACTTGATGAGGTTGTGTCCCAAGAGACCTCCACAATGAAAGCAATTACTGCTAGCTGAAACAGGCTAATAAGCACACATCAGTTATCAGTAACTTAAAATGTCCATTGCAAGTAGAAAGGACCTAGTTGCATGAGAATGAATAGCAATATCAAGAAGCAATGGCTCCCAATAAAAAAGGAATAGCTGAACATTTAAGAAGTAGAGTTGAAAGACAAAAAATCAATTATAATAGCAGGAAGGCATAAATTATAGCCCAATTAGTTGGACCATCCTTGAAAGGCATGTTGGAAATGGGAAAGCCACGAGTTCCAATCTGGTTGAGTCCCTTGAAATTAGTGTGTTTGTGTGTGTATTCATGCCCAAGGATTAGCTCAATTAGATTGGCCATTCTTTGAAGGCATGAGTCCCCTAAGGTTAGTGGCTCTTTCAGGTAGCAATTGACGCTATCCTCCATCTAGATATTCAAAGCAAAGAGGGAATGCCATGAATTTTTCTTTCAATTATTCATTTTCTCTTTTGGATCTTCTTATAAAGATTTGATTCCTTGTTTAAATGCATTTTTTAACACCAACATATCAATCAATTACCATGGGTTCATCTTGACATCTTAACAGGGTAAGACAACCCACAGTAACCAAGTGAGATAGTGGTGTTCAAGAACACCTTTAAACAATGAAGCACATCTTTGTAAGAAGATTCCAGATATAACAATGCATTGTGTGTGCAACATGTGCATCAAATGAGGCTAGAGCCTCACCAATATATAGGTGTAGGGTTTAACCCTAAGACCCCAAAGGGTGATGTTGTAATAACCATTAATTTTATTTAACCGCATATGAATCAATCTTAAAGGTCCAATAAACCCCTCAAGTTGGGCTTACATCAAATATTTTCACATCCTCCTTTAAACATAACTTGGAGAAAATATGAAGGTGGCATTATCTCAAAACCACCCCTTAATTATATCTTCTTGCAACAAACAACATTACTACAACATGTCTTATAAAAATTCTAAAGATATCACATCTCCCATCACCCCACCCCACTCAAAGTCTCAAACAGAATTGGGCTTGGAATATTGACAATGAAAATACTTGACCAAGATAAGGTACAAAAAAACAATTATGGTATTACCTCTACAACACCTTCACCCAATCCTATTCAAAACATAGTGAAGCAAACTTATGCAACAAGGCTTACAACAAATAAGATAAGATAAGTTTATTAAAGTCCTTTGAATGACCAAAACTAGGTCAATAGGGTTGTGTAATACAAAAGTATCAATACAAAGGAGTGCTAAGTGTTAGTTAATTATATACAAATAAACATATTATAAGAAATATAAGGAATTATAGAAGTTCAATAATTGCACTGCTATTTTCAGTTGCATTTGAATATGGAAACTACAACATGCCCATTAACACCGAGAAGACAAACTAATTCATTATTGCGGACATGTCACATTATCATTTGCAATACTGAAATGAATAATGAGAAATAAAATTTATTCATATGTTGGGGCATACCTCCCCTATCCTCAGACTTCAACCTCTTAGCGTTAGGTTAGTTCCATGCGACTCAACTAGACCAACATACAGGTTAAAGGAGGGAACATTGAACTGGAAAACACCCTAAAAAAGATCATCCCATACAAGTAAACATGCAACTCAACACAAACATGCAAGTCAAGTAACCATTATGAACCAAGCGTCATGAACCATGCCAGGCTAAGCATGGAAGTCAAGTAAACATGCAAGCCTAAACATGCAAGGCTAAGTAAACATGCAAGGCTAAACATCAGATATAAGTAAACATGCAAGGCTAAACATGCAAGTCAAGTAAACATGCAAGGCTAAACATCACATACAATTAAACATGTAAGTCAATGTATCAAATGTAGAAACTCCTAGTTAAATTCCTAGCTACCAAATGGAGACCCTCCTAGATGTCAAATGTACTTGGACTAAACCTTAAGAAATTAGAGTTGAAGTTAAGCTAATAGTTGTAGAATCATTAGAGTTAAGATAATATTTGTATCTAATAGTTATCCATAACCATGATTAGAGTTAAAGTTAAGCTAATAAACCTAATGATTGGAGTTGAAGTTAACATAATAGGTGTATCATTAATGGATTTAAACGCATAATTGTATCTAATAATCACATAGTTGAAGTTAAAGTTTAATTTTTCCAACTAATAGTTGTATCGAATAGTTAATTTAAAAGTTAATATAGTTGTATCTAATAATGGAATAGTTGAAATTGAATTTTAATTTTTCCAACTATCACGAAATGTACTTATCATATGTTAACTAAGCTATTTTTTAATTTTTTTGAAATTATTAATTATGAGTTTTGGATGATGCCCATAGACAGTACACTTGTCTCAATATCGTTCATAGATGAAAAATCATATATGGTAGTCCACCCCAAAATTCTAAGATATATATGCCTATTGGCCTAATTAGCTAGATGCCCAAATACCAGATGGAGGAGATTATTAGGAGTTAGAACGATTTTATTAGGATTTCGAATATTACATGAGTGCACATTAGCTAGACTCCTAGATGCCAAATGTAGTTCTACTAAGCCTTAAGTGATTAGAGTTGAAGTTAAGTTAATAGTTGTAGAATCATTGGAGTTAAGTTAATAATTCTATCTAATAATTAAGCTAATAGTTATCCAATATAACCATGATTGGAGTTGAAGTTAAGCTAATAGTTATAAAATCATTGGAGTTAATCTCATAGTTGTATCTAATAGTTAATTTAAAAGTTAATATATATCTAAGATATTTTTTATTTTTTTTGAAATTATTATTTATGAATTTTGGGCAATGCCCATAGAATTAATGTGGACAATACACTTGTCTCATTATCGTCCATAGATGAAAAAACATAGATGGTAGTTCACCCCAAAATTCTAAGATATATACGCATATCGGAATAATTATGAAGTTGAAGTTGAATTTTAATCTTCCAACTATCATGAACTGTAGTTATCACATGTTAACTAAGGTATTTTTTTATTTTTATTTTTTAAATTGTTAATTATGAATTTTGAATGATGTCCATAAAATCAATATGGACAATACACTTTTCTCATTCTCTTCCATAGATGAAAAATCATAGATAATAGTCCACCCCAAAATTCTAATATACAAACACATATTAGTGTAATTAGCTAAATGCCCAACTACCAGATATTTTATTAGAAGTTCAACTGCTACATGAGTTCACATTTGCTAGACTCCTATGTAACTCCCCGGTTTTTACCCCATGGTATTAAATTGCATATGATATAAATATTGTATTAAATCATGGTGTGGAACTCAAGGCAAAGGCCCCACCATGGGTTTAATGTTTGATGTTTCGGTGATTAAAATCGATGCCAAAGTTTTATGTGCTATCCAGGAACAATGTGTTTTTGAGCCATCATGTAAAATGCTATTAATAAAAAATACCACAACTAGCTACGCGCCGCAACGTTAAAGAGATGGGGGAATGATTTCACAAAGAATAGGGAGGGGGGAATTATTCAACCTTGAGCCAATGGGGAAAATCCAAATGCCTAAGGTAAAACCCATAGAGTGGTCAACTACCCTTTTCGTCTTTTGTGTCCAGTCATCTCTAAGTTGGTGGAGAAAGTTATTTCCTTGGGATGGGAAAGGTATGGAGGTTAAATTCAAATTTGGGAAATAACCCATTTTTGGAAAGTGTTTTTTTGACTTGTGGGCAAGTAAAATATTGGGAAAGCATGCCCAAGCCATTATACACCCATGCCTTTCATTTCCTCACCCATTCCCCTTCATGTGGAGGCTCTCTCACGTAGTAGGAAGAAGAGGGAGCTCTCTCCCTCACGTTGGGAGGTCGTTTCTCCATTTTGGCATGCCCAGAAATTGGTTTGGGTTCTTGCTGAGTGAATGTGCAGCAAGGATGGATGATTTGGGGGTTTCTAAGGGACACTTTTGGTCCTTCTCACATAGCAGGAGCTTGCTGAGAAATTACCTCCACGTTTTTCTATTGTTTTTCTATTTTTGCATACCGAGATTTTTGTTTGTGGAGTTGTGCAGCGAATGGGAAAAGGAGACCCATGATTTGGGTATGGATGGGGGTCGGTTTAGCCTCTACAATGCCCAGAAATGTTTGGGAGGTCAGATTTTACTCACAGGGTGTTTTTTCCCAATTTTACCAGTTTGTTCTTGGTTGCAAACCCATTTTTGTCTAGCTGTGTGTTTTCCCTCATATGGGCAGCCAGTTTCTTCAATTTCCCCAGGCTAGGATTTCATTTTTGTAAAGATCAATAGGTGGGTTCCCTTCCCCACGATTTGGATACATTTCCCCATTGGTTTCCAAGATGAAAATCGTTTTTGTGTTGCCCAATGATTTGGAGGAGAGACCACATTCTCTTGGGTATTGATGAATTCGTTTTCAAACACGTTAGGGCCAGAACGTACCTGGAAATCAAAATTACTATCAGAGGGTTGTTTTACCCTTGTTTCCTTTTTCGTTTTGGTTTCCCAGAATGTTATGTTCATATCCAACGGTTGTGTATAACTGTGTTTGATTAAATGGGTTGATTTTGTGTTTGATGCAAGCGTGGCTTGGCTGGAAAGGTCTAAGGAACCCATGTATTGTTGGCTAGTTGCCTTAGTAGTATATGAAACCCAACAGTGAGTTGGCTTGACTGTAGATGTTTTGGTTTTTGGGCTATGTGTGAGCCTGTTATTTTCCTAGTGCCTTGTGGAATCATTCCCAGATCGGGGGTGGTAGTGATGTCGAGAGAATGATGAGCACACTGGCCTATGGTTGGGTGGAACATTGCAGCAACGTAGCTAGTTGTGGTCCAACTTTGTTTCCATATAAGTATTCTTTTGTATTTAATATCTGCAATGAATTGTTTATGAATTAGAATGAACATGATGAATGCATGAATGAAATAAATACGTTTGCTTCTACTATAGATTGCATGATGCATATGTGCATGTTTTTATATTAATGCATTTCATTTTTTATGCTTATGATCACGGGGCTAGATTTCCCAGTTTGACAGCAACAACGTGTTGGTCGCGTCCTCTCCATCGTCGGTATGAGGGGTGGGGACATGACATCCTAGATGCCAAATGTACTTAGACTAAGCCTTAAGCAATTAGAGTTGAAGTTAAGCCAATAGTTCTAGAATCATTGGAGTTAATAGTTGTATCATAAATGGAGTTAAGCTCATAGTTGTATCTATTAATCGAACAGTTGTATCTAATAATCAAATAGTTGAAGTTGAAGTTTAATTTTTCCAACTATCATGAATTGTACTTATGAGATGTTAACTACACTATTTTTTATTTTTTTGAAATTATGAATTATGAATTTTGGACGATGCCCATATAATCAATCTGGATAGTACACTTGTCTCATTATCGTCCGTAGATGAAAAATCATAGATGGTAGTCCAGCACAAAATGCTAAGATACATATGCCTATCAACGTAATTACGAAGTTGAAGTTGAAATTTATTTTTTCCAACTATCACGAAGTGTACTTATCACATGTTAACTAAGCTATTTTTTTTTTATTTTTTTGAAATTGTTAATTATGAATTTTGAACGATGCCCATAAAATCAATTTCGATAAAACACTTGTCTCATTCTCTTCCATAGATGGTAGTCACCCCAAACTTCTAATATATAAACACATATTAGTGTAATTAGCTAAATGTTGAACTACCACATGGAGAAGTTTATTTGGAGTTCAAATGACTTTATTAGAAGTTTGACTATTACAAGACTGCAGATGAAGTTTAATTTTTTCAACTATCACGAACTGTACTTATCACATGTTAACTAAGCTATTCATTTTATTTTTTTGAAATTGTTAATTTATTAATTTTGAACAATGCCCATAAAATCAATATGGATAGTACACTTGTCTCATTCTCTTCCATAGATGAAAAATCATAGATGGTAGTCCACCTTAAAATTCTAAGATATAAACACATATAAGTGTAATTAGTGAAATACCCAACTACCAGATGGAGAAGTTTATTTGGAGTTCAAACAATTTTTTTAGAAGTTCGTCTCTTACATGAGTGCACATTAGCTAGACTCCTAGATGCCAAATCTACTTAGACTAAGCCTTAAGCACTCAGAGTTGAAGTTAAGCTAATAGTTGTAGAGTCATTGGAGTTAATAGTTGTATCATAAATGGAGTTAAGCTCATAGTTCTATCTATTAATTGAATAGTTGTATCTAATAATCGAATAGTTTAATTTGAAGTTTAATTTTTCCAACTATCATGAACTGTACTTATCACATGTTGACTAAGCTATTTTTTATTTTTTTGAAATTATTATTTATGAATTTTGGATGACGTACATAGAATCAATCTGGATAGTACACTTCACTCATTATCGTCTGTAGAAGAAAAAGCGTAGATGGTAGCCCACCCCAAAATTCTAAGATATATATGCCTATTGACGTAATTACGAAGCTGAAGTTGAAGTTTAATTTTTCCAACTATCATGAAATGTACTTATCACTTGTTATCTAAGCTATTTTTTTAGTTTTTTGAAAATGTTAATTATGAATTTTGAATGACGTCGATAAAACCATTATGGAGAGTACTCTTATTTCATTCTCTTCCATTGATGAAAAATCATAGATGGTAGTCCACCCCAAAATGTTTGGATATAAACGCATATCAATGTAATTAGCTAAATGCCTAACTATCAAATGGAGACATTTATTTGGAGTACAAATGATTTTATTAGAAGTTCGATTGTTACATGAGTGCACATTATATAGACTCCTAGATGCCAAATGTAGTTAGACTAAGCCTTAAGCAATTGGAGTCGAAGTTAAGCTAATAGTTGTAGAATCATTTGAGTTAATATTTGTATCCTAAATGGAGTTAAGCTCATAGTTGTATCTAATAAGTGAATAGTTGAAGTTGAAGTTTAATTTTTCCAACTATCACGAACTGTACTTATTCAATGTTAACTACGCTATTTTTTTTTTTTGAAATTATTTATTATGAATTTTGGATGACACCCATAAATTCAGTAAGGACAGTACACTTGTCTCATATCGTCCATTGATGAAAAAGCATAGATGGTATCCCACGCCAAAATTCTAAGGTATATACGCCTATCAACGTAATTACGAAGTTGAAGTTGAAGTTTAATTTTTCCAACTATCACGAAATGTACTTATCACATGTTAACTAAGCTATTTTTTTATTTTTTTGAAATTTTTAACTATGATTTTTATCGGAGCCCATAAAATCAATCTAGACAATACACTTCTCTCATTCTCTTCCATAGATGAAAAATCATAGATGGTAGTCCACCCCAAAATTCTAAGATATAAACACATATCAATGTAATTAGCTAAATGCCCAACTACCAGATGGTGAATTTTATTTCGATTTCAAAATATTTTATTAGAAATTCGACTATTACATGAGTGCACATTAGCTAGACTCTTGTATGCCAAATGTACTTAGACTAAGCCTTAAACAATTACAGTTGAAGTTAAGCTAATAGTTGTAGAATTACTGGATTTAAGATAATATGTGTATCTAATAGTTAAGCTAATAGTTATCCAATATAACCATGCTTAGAGTTGAAGTTAAGATAATAGTTGTAGAATCATTGGAGTTAAACTAATAGTTAATTTAAAAGTTAATATATCAGCAATTGCAGTTCAAGTAAAAGTCATGATTGGAGTTGAAGTTAAGATCATAGTTGTATCATCAATGGAGTTAAGCTCATATTTGTATCTAATAATCAAATAGTTGAATCTAATAATCGAATAGTTGAAGTTGAAGTTTACTTTTTCCAACTAATAGTTGTATCTAATCGTTAATTTAAAAGTAATATATCGACAATTGCAGTTCAAGTAAAAGTCATGATCGGAGTTGACATTAAGCTAATAGGTGTATCATTAATGGAGTTAAGGTCATAGTTGTATCTATTAATCAAATAGTTCTATCTAATAATCAAATACTTGAAATTGAATTTTAATTTTTCCAACTATCATGAACTCTACTTATCATATGTTAGCTAATCTATTTTTTATTTTTTTGAAAGTATTAATTATGAGTTTTGGACGACACCCATAGAATCAATCTGGACAATACATTTGTCTCATTATCGTTCGTAGATGAAAAATCTATATGGTACTCCACCCAAAAGTTCTAATATATATACGCCCATTGGCGTAATTATCTAGATTCCCAAATACTAGATGGATGAGTTCATTAGGAGTTAGAAGGATTTTAATAGGAGTTCGACTATTACACGGGTGCACATTAGCTAGACTCCTAGATGCCAATTGTACTTCAACTAAGCCTTTAGCGATTAGTATTGAAGTCAAGCTAATAGTTGTACAATCATTGGAGTTAAGCTAATAATTGTATCTAATAGTTAAGATAATAGTTATCAAATATAACCATGATTAGAGTTGAAGTTAAGCCAGTAGATGTATAATAATTGATCTAAGCTCATAGTTGTATCTTAGAGATAAATTAAAAGTTAATATATCAGCAATTGCATTTCAGGTAAAATTCATAATTGGAGTTGAAGTTAAGCAAATAGTTGTATCATCAATGGAGTTAAGTTGATAGTTGTATCTAGTAATCAAATAGTTGAAGTTGAAGTTTAATTTTTTCAACTAATAGTTGTAACTAATAGTTAATTTAAAAGTTAATATATCGACAATTGTAGTTCAAGTAAAAGTCATGATTGGAGTTGATGTTAAGCTAATAGTTGTATCATAAATGGAGTTAAGATCATAGTTGTATTTACTATCAACAACCATTTTAATAAGATTAATATGTTTGAAATAATCTGAGAGGTATATACTTGACACATTGAGATCTATAATAAATTACTAATACATATTTTTAGATTGCATTGAGATTATCACCTTGGCAACACATTACCCAACTTATTGTTATCATGATGCTACACTACCAAATGGAAAGCTTATTGGGCGGTGCATTGTTTCACTGCAATGAAGGTCGACTTGTCAGGCTAAGAGATGGAGTCAATGGAGTACAACTACATGTTCAACTAATAATGTTTTATTACCACTTCATCTAAATTTAATTTAATAGTTGTATCACTATTGGAGTTAATGTAATAATTATCTAATAGTTAATAGAATAGTTATCCAATATAACCGTGATTAGTTACAGTTGAAGTTAAGCTAATAGTTGTAAAATAATTGGAGTTAAGCTAATAGTTATATCTAATAGTTATCCAATGTAACTGTGAGTAGAGTTGAAGTTAAGCTAATAGTTGCAACATGCACCATTAAAGTGTTTCCAAACTGATAATTGTTGTTGTCTTCGTTGAAATCAGAGCATGATAATTGTTGCAGTCTTCACTGAAATCATCTGAATAGGATTGTTGGGTCGTTGCAAATAACCCATTATTGAACACATGTATACTGCTTGGGAATTGAATTAACCAAACACCGATTATAATAGAAACGTAGATAGGTCTACTGTCCCTTTAGAGTATTTCGAGAAGGAAGTCATTAGAGGGAGTAATTTACAGGCTCTGGGTATGAGGGCATATTACCTAAACATATAATACTAATTGTATATTAGATAGATTCCCAACTTACATGACTGAACATTAGCTAGAATCCTAGATGCCAAATGAAATTGGACTCATCTTTAAGTGATTAGAGTTGAAGATAAGCTAATAGTTGTAGAATCTTTGGAATTAAGCTAATAGTTGTATCTAATAGTTAAGCTAATAGTTATCCAATATTACTGTGATTAGAGTTGAAGTTAAGCTACTAGTTCATGAATCATTGGAGTTAAGCTAATCGATGGAGTTAAGCTTGTAGTTGTATCTAATAATCGAATAGTTGAAGATTAATTTTAAGTTTTACAACTATCACTAACTGTACTTATCACATTTTAATTAAGCTATTTTTTTATTTTTTTGAAATTATTAATTATTAATTTTGGACAATGTCCATAGAATCAATATTGATAGTACACATTTCTCATTCTCGTTTAATCTTGGATGACACCCATAGAATCAATCTAGACAATACACTTGTCTTATTCTCGTCCATAAATGAAAAAGCATAGATGGTAGACCACCCCAAAATTCTAAGATATATGTGTATGGGCGTAATAATGAAATTGATACTAAAAATAAGTTTAAGATCATAAATAAGAATAGATACACTAGTAATTTGATAGATTGATGATGTGTTGACACTTGAGGTAAAGGATTAAGACATAACCTTACCTTACTTCTCACAACCATTCAGTCGATGACAAATAACAAGTTGAAGTCGATGACGATGCGTAACTTTACCAATCCACTGCAACTTGCAAATTTTTATAATTATCTTAAACTGACATGAGTAAAGCAGTGAAGGAGACCAATATGGAATTGAATACAAAAAGACCGGCGCTTGTTGTATATGCTTATACTAATTCATGAGATTTAACCCACATGAAATCAGAAGATTCTTTGTTTTACAAAACAAAATTTAATTAATGTAATTCTGGGGTGAAAGGATTTGTACTCATGCTCATCTTCTTGCATTGCATTGTTTGGCGGTTATCAGAACTGAGCGTAATCGCTATAATCTCTTTCAGAAGTTCATGACTCGTAGCTCAAATTCATAGTAGTAAAATCTTGTGGTGGATTGAGGAAATTGAAAGTACAGCTCATAAAGCATGGGAGTATTAATATGACTATGATAATCAAAAGGGGAAACATGCTCTGCATGCAGTGACTGTCACCCATCTCTTGCTCAGGATCATGTTAATGCTCTTATGAATTTGGCCCAGTTGTTGGCTATAAGGGATGCTTTTGTTACTTTCATCTTTACTGACTAGATTCACAAACAAATGGTGGAAGCTTCAAAAGACGCTAAATCTCGTGTTTCCATAGACGATCTAGATTAGTTGGAGCATCCAGGGTGGAGAATTCAATTTATGTCTATTCTCGATGGTTTATCGCCCCATCATAGTCGCACCTCCAACCTAGCCGAGTCAATTGTTGCCTGAAAAAAGTTAGGTTCCTCTTTGGGGGACCTCCTTAGAACCTCTGATGAGAAATCACCATTGTTTCCACCCATCACGTTCATCGTCACAGATGCCTTCATGTCTTGCACGGAGCAAGTTGCAAGAAATATGAAAGCATCGAGGGTTATATTCTAGCATCTATGTGTTGTTTCCTCCATTTCTCAATGCTACGCCAACTTTCTTATCTATAAGGGACATATTCATGTCAATGGTATGCCTCTCCAATTCCTATCTATATCGAATATGTAAATTTTTTCAATGCTACATGAACTTCGTTTTTCCTGTGGGACATATTACAGATAATGGTATGTGTATCAATTTCTATAGATTCCTTTAAGTCTTGGATCATGAATATAAATATATTTTAGGTACATAATCTAATTGTCTATGAAAAAGTTTAGATTTTATCCCTGTTGTTGAATAAATATTTGTTTATATAGAGAGGAAGCAATTAATTTTCTTGTGTCTGTAATTTTTTTTAGTAAATGAAGCGAAAAATCCAGAGAAAGTCATCACTTGTCTTCCTGGCAACATCCCACCTTTGAATCCAACCAACCTGTTATCCTTCTATCGCTCTCAGGATCCATCTGACTCTCTTTTCAAAGCCATTTTCTATGAATCAAAGAAGCGAAGTAAAGGGGATTATGTACTAGTCAACACGTTTGAGGAGCTCAAAGGGAAGGATGCAGTAACAAAAAAATTTCTGAATGGTTGTCCTGATCTGGCTACCGGGAATTCACTTGTTGACCAATATCCTAGCACGCTAGTTCATATTGCGGATTTTAAAGTTTCTTAAAAATTAGGCTGATATATTGCAGGTATTGGGGGGATGAGGGGTTTAGGGTGGGGATTTATAAGGATTAGGGTATAAAAAGGGGTTGTGGGGAGGTTTTAGGTATTGGGAGGGGGTTTCAACAAAAGGATTTTGGACCAATATCTACATAAATTAAGGGTATTCTTTAATATTCCTTGATTGTACGTGGTATGTGAGAGGTTCACTGGGTGAAGCCCCCATGGATCTGACCATAAGACCTCTTCCTCTTCCCAATTTTTTAGTAGAAAGAACTTCGTATTGCTGTTGCAAATAACCCATTATTGAACACATGTATACTTCCTAGGAATTGAATTAACCAAACACTGATGATAATAGAAATAGAAACAAAAATAGGTCTACTATTCCTTTAGAGTATTTCGAGAAGGAAATGATTAGAGGGAGTATTTATGTGCTCTGGTATGAGGGAATATTACCTAAATATGTAATACTAATTGTATATTAGCTAGATGCCCAAATACGAGATGAAGGAGTTTATTAGGAGTTTGGAGGAGTTTATTAGGAGTTTCAGGGAGTTTATTAGGAGTTCGAATGATTTTATTAGGAGTTTGACTCTTACATGACTGCACATTAGCTAGACTCCTAGATTCCAAATGCAATTGGACTAAGGCTTAAGTGATTATATTTGAAGTTAATCTAAGAGTTGTAGAATCATTGGGGTTAAGCTAATAGTTGTATCTAATAGTTAAGCTAATAGTGATCCAATATAACTGTGATTAGAATTGAAGTTAAGCTAATAGTTCTAGAATCAATTGAGTTAAGCTAATAGTTGTATCTAACAATAGATGGAGTTAGGCTCGTAGTTGTACCTAATAATCCAATAATTGAAGATTAATTTTAATTTTTACAGCTATCACTAACTGTACTTATCACATGTTAATTAAGCTATTTTTTTATTTTTTTGAAAATATTAATTATTAATTTTGGATGACGTGCATAGAATCAATCTCGATAGTACACTTGTCTCATTCTCATTTAATCTTGGACGACACCCATAGAATCAACCTGGATAGTACACTTGTCTCATTCTCGCATGTAGATGAAAAATTAAAGATGGTAGTCCACCCCAAACTTCTAAGATATATATGCCCATCAGTGTAATTAATCGAATAATTGTATCTAATAATCAAATAATTGAAGTTGAAGTTTAATTTTTCCAACTATCACTAACTGTACTTATGAGATGTTAACTAAGCGATTTTTATTTTTTTGAAATGATTAATTATGAACTTTGGACACTAGTACAAGTGATCAATTTTGCCACGGCAAAATGTGGCAATATCCACGGAAAAGCGTGGATATTGCCACGGAAAAGCGTTTTTTTTCCCGTGGCAGTCATTTCGTCGCAATAGCGACGACCCGTTAATTGCGTGGCAATAGTGACGGGAATACGTCGCAATTGCGACGGCCCTTCCTAGAATGTAAAAAGCCCAATCCAAATACCTGCGACGGAGAGGCGTCGCTATATCCACGGCGAGGCGTCGCTATATCCACGGCAAGGCGTCGCTATATCCACGGAGAGGCGTCGCTATATCCACGGGAACGCGTCGCTATATCCACGGCAAGGCGTCTCTATATCCACGGTGAGGCGTCGCTATATCCACGGGAACGCGTCGCTATATCCACGGCAAGGCGTGGCAAAGTTCCACGGCAAGCCGTCGATATAGCGACGCTACCTGTAGGTTTTAAAAA
>LPNX010623262.1:62541-88692 GCA_001517045.1 Pseudotsuga menziesii | reverse complement strand
TCAGACTTGTGTTTCATGAAGTGAACCCAACAATACCTGGAAAAATCATCAATAAAGGTCAATGCATATTTGGACTGACTCATGGACATATGAGGGAATGGTCCAACAACATCACTATGAATCAGCTCGAGGGGTGCAGAGGTTCTCTCATGACTAGCTTTCTCAAATTTGTGCTCTGGGTGTTTTCCTAGGATACAGCCTTGGCAGACTCCTTTGGAAAATTTTATCTTGGGCAGCCCTATGACCATCTCTTTTTCACTAAGATCAGAAAGATATTTGTAGTTAAGGTGGCCAAATCTCTCATGCCACATCTTGCTGGATTCATTAGCATGAATGACAAGAGCAGAGGGGTTTGAGTAAGGTAGGAAGTGTGAAAACATGTATACCTTTTGAGCATGATTCGCAACTCCTTTTGCAATGACTCTACCAGTTGAAATCTCTGTGATCTCAACTTCATCGGGGGAGAATATGACCTTCTTAGGAGACCCAGTGTGGGTCATATGGTACACTGACAGGAGGTTGGAGGCAAGACCAGGGACATATAGCACATTTCTGAACTTACCATGATCAAGATCTATCCTTCCTTTGCCTTTACTTTTAGTGAGAGAGTCATCTCCCAGTACAATAGATGGTCCTTTTGACATATCCAGTGAGGAGAATGCCTCCTTAGTCGAAACCATGTGTTTTGAAGCTCCAGAATCTATGATAAAACTGGGTGAGCTTGATGTGCCAGCAACTAGAGCATGAACTCTCTCTCTATCATCGGAACTTGATCCTCCTTCTCTCTTCTTTGAGCTTTCTGGAAGGGAGATGCCATTCTTCTCCAGGAGATTGGTCAGCATATCAATCTGTTTTTCATACAAGAGCTTTCAATGTGATTTCCCTTCGAACAGTATGAGCATTTGTTCATTTCACCTTTGTTTTTCTTCTTCTGGGTATTTTTCTTGAGACCTTGTTGATCCTCTGGAGACTGCTTCTTATCTCTTCTTTGCTCAGGTGGATTTTTAGATTTCTTTTTGCTTTTTGAATCCACCCTCGAATCTCCAGCAATCAAAGCTTGATCTTTGGAAGGTTTTATGGTGCCCATTATCACCAGCTTGTCTTGTTCTTGTGTGAGAGATTCCATGAAATCTACAAGGCTAGGCATCTTCCAGGTTCGAGCTGTGAGTTTTGTGGCATAGAAGGTCGAAACAAATACTGAGTAGCCAGGTCCTAGGTTCGAGAGGATGGCCAATACGAGATGATTATCTTTCTTTTCGATACCACACTGCTTCAGCTACAAAACTAGTGCTTTGAACTTGGAGAAATATAGCTGCAGGGATTCAAAGCTACTGGGACTCAGAGAAATCAGCTCATTTTCAATCTGATGTCCCCTCATCTCATCTGTCTTTCCAAAAATATCAGAAAGCTTCTCCCATACTTGATCCGGTGAATTTAATCCATCGAGATGGAAAAGGAGGTCTCGGGAAATACTGAGACATAGAAGGACATAGGCCTCATCTCTCCGATTGTGCCATTTGATCTTCTCTGCAACAGCATTGGGCTATGCTTCTGTAGCCATAGTCACCCTGTAGAGGCATTTCTCTCTCAACAAGATCTCCATCTCTGCTTTCCATTCAAAATAGTTGAAGGGAGTCAAGATAGTTTTATGTGAATCCATAGCTTTAGAAAATCTGTCCCAGCTGTCAGTAGAAGGCTCCCAGTCTTGATGTCGAACCCGCAAAACAATTTTTGAAGGAGAGTAACAACCTACAACAGCTCTAATACCATGTAGAAATTCAGGCCAGCATTATATTAATTTTACCCACAACAATTATCAATTGATCATGCAAAATTGCTAACAATGGAGACTGAATATGGAGCTGTAACACAAAATTATATTAACTGAGTGTATAATAGCCAAAAATATAATAACATAGGTTTCTGAATATATATAATACATCAAGAGGTCGAATGCATAAGGAGGCATCCAAAACTAGCATAAAGCAGGCTTACTCAAAATAGGCAAATCCCCCATAGGTGTAAAAAGCTGATCCCAAATCTGTCATGGAGCTCACGAATTGGAAAGGGCACATGGGAAAGCTAAATATTAGTGGAATGGAAACTCATACATGCTTTTTCATAGAGAAAAGAGTGGAGGATGAAGAGGACAAAAAACTAGTTCACCTCACCTAGTCTTGCTTTCCTATGTGCCTTAAAACACTGAAAAAGCAGGCAGTAAAGCAGAAAAAGCAGATAAGCACCTAGGAGGCCAGGAATAAAGCAGATTTGATTCCTAAGGCTTTCCCAAGCACTACATGTGTCAAATATGGCAAGTTTGACCTCTATGGATAGGCAATTAGCAACTTGCACAAGGTGGGACACATGAACTAGGCAAATAAGACAGAAATAATGAAATTAATGTCTAAGTGGGTAAACTATGGGTTGATTATTCTAACACTCTCCCTAGACGCTATAGATATCTAGAATACAAGGCTTTGACAGTTCACCTATGTACCTACAAGGAAATCTCAACATGAAACAAATCAAAGAAACCAAAATACGATCTACTAATATATGCTAGTGACTAAGGAATCTAGCAACATATATATGTGAAATCACAACAACAACATCATATGTGGGGCATAAATCAACTTGCATTAGAAATATGAATAAGTTTACAACCAAGCCTTAGTGTTGACATGCATCTCCATGAAACTAGCTCTTCATCCCCAAAAGATCTGACTCTAGCTCTCTATGCTCTATCCAAATGATCTTGGGCCAAGAATCAATCCAACAACATAACAATACCTTCAAACGTTGTCCCCGGTGGAGTCGCCATATTTGTTGGATGGAATATTTCACCTCCTATGGACAGCAAGGTGTTCCACTGGTCTAAATGGTTTAGATCCAAAACAAATAGAGGACAGAGGTTGAAGACTCTCCCTAGATGTTGTAGATATCTATAATACAAGGCTTTGACAATTCACCTATGTACCTACAAGAAAAGCTCAACATGAAATGAATCAAAGCAACCGGAATACGATCTACTAATCTATGCTAGTGACTAAGAAATCTAGCAACATATATATGTGAAATCACAACAACAACATCATATGTGGGACAAAAATCAACTTGCATTAGAAATATGAAGAATTTTACAACCAAGCCTTACTGTTGACATGCACCTCCATGAAACCAGCTCTTCATCCCCAAAAGCTTTGACTCTAACTCTCTATGCTCTCTCCAAATGATCTTAGGCCAAGAATCAATCCAATAGCATAACAATACCTTCAAATTTTCTCTCCCCAACCATGGCTATGAGCTCATATTTATAGGGCTTTAATGGATAGATATGGTTGAGAAATTAGTGGGTGAGGTGGCCTCTAAGATCCTAGGATGAGGGATATTGAGCTCAACCAACCCACAACAGTAGGGATAATGAAGTACATAAGGCTTATCATCTAGAAGCCTCAAGAAACTTCTCTTTTTCCCTTTTTACCTAGGGTACTGCGTTTCTCCTTCTTTGATAGAGTGGTTCTAGTAATAACTGCCTATGGACCAAGGGAAATGGGCGGCGGCACCGCTTGTGGACAACCGATGAAAGGCGGTGCAAGAAGGGGTACCGATCCTTGATAAAGGGGCATCCGCGGTGCTGGGAAATCGTATGACATATTGATGAAAAACCATTTAGTTTCCACTCTAGAAGCTGGGATTCAGGGCAAGTAGGTATGCCAAATGTCTTATTACATGATGGTGACAGGATTTTGGTATAACAATGATGATGATGTTGAAAATGTGATGATGATGATGATGCTGATCAAAAGTTCAACGTACGATGATGATGATATTGTTGATCAAAATATGAAATTATTGTTGTTGATGATGATGATGTTGCTGATCAAAAATTCAAAGTATGATGATCATGTTGTTGATCAAAAGATAAAAGTATTGCTGATAATGATAATGATGGTTTCTAATCGAAAGATCAAAGCTGATGACAATGATGTTGTTTGATCGAAAGATCAAAGTATTAATGATGATGTTGCTGACGATGATGACGTTGTTGATCGATATATCAAATTATTGATGATGATGTTGCTCAAATTATTGTTAATGATGATGATTTATGATTGAAAAGATTAAAATGCCGATGATGATGTTGTCGATCGAGCGGTCAAAGTGTTGATGTTGTTCAAGTTTGAAGATTAAGACTATATGTTGAAGATGATGAAAAGATTCCAATTATTTATAGATGTATCACCCTGATGATGATTCCCTCCTTCTCCTAATGTTGTTGTTGTTAATTTTGTTGTAGAATACCCTTCCCGTTAAGGGGGAATGTTGAATTATTGTAACTTCAAAGAATATTCTAAATATATTTTGTGGTCATCAATGTTCCTATCGGGAAAATTACTTCTATTAATTTATACCCCAATATTCCTATCGTGAGAATTACCTAAAGTCATGAGGAAGTCCCCTCCATTATAATTCGGGTCATTAGTACCCCATTTGTGGTTACTTGACCCTACATAACTGAATTAGGATTACTCGAGCCTACATAATTGAGTCTAATATTAAGTGAATGGAAGAATATAAATAGAGGTATGGTGCTCGTCATTTGAGACACACACTCACTTGTGTAGTGCATGAGAGAGAGAGATAAAGATATGTAGCTAGAGAATAAAGAGGATCAATCTTTTGGGTTTTACCTTTTATCTTTTTGGGGCATCTATATTGAGGAAGCTTTTGCTGGGTTTTTCCCATTAGGGTTTTCGCATGATAAATCTTTGTGTTCTTTTTGTGTGGTTGTGCTTGTCTATATTTCAGTGATATTTTGGCTTATGGTAATGTTGTTATGATGATAAATGTTTTATGATCTGATATAACCATTAAAATTTCAAGATCTTTCACCCTCGAAATTGGCTCAAGCATGAACTAGTCACTCACTAGCTCTCTCTCTTCACAACAACAAATTTCACAACTAATCAAAAATCCCCTTCTCATGGTTGATCCCTATATTTTATAAACATTAATGGTCTCCTCAGCTTTCGAATACATCGATAAACCAAATCCAATTCAAATTGGTGTGGCTTCTCATGCTATGCCATGTGGCCTCTCTCTTCACCTTCCATCTTCTCCCAAATTGAGTAGGAACTCATTGGGCTTCTCCAAATCACATGAGAGCTCTATTGGATGCTCTATTTCGACCTGATATGCTAGATTTGGCATACATCATCCTTCAGATATGGCTTGTTTCATAATTGTCATAGAATCTCCATCATTGGTGTCATAGATGTCATAAGTGTAAGGGGAATCTATCCAAGTGTCCATGAAACTCCCCATTTGTCTCTTCCTTGCTCATGTAAGTTACACTTCATCCAAAATTAGACCTATGAAGTATATGGAAAAGTATATTGACCTTATAATCCATCCAAAACATTAGGATTTCCATAGATTCGAATTTGCAAGAGGAGGATACCATTTAACATAGGAATTGTAGCTTGTGTGGGTCCCACATCCTCCATGTGTATTCATGTTCAATTTCCAGTTTGATTTTCCCTTGTTTTTATTTATTTATCTCCTTTATTAATTATTTATGATAGTATAATTTTCAAACATCATTTATTGTCCCACTTATTCCAAATCTCAATTATTTCACCCCCAACCTAGGAAACTAGTGATTTTCCTCCTTGGCAATTACTTGGCCTTTAGCATCAAATTGAAAACTTTCATAATTATGGAAAATGGGATTTGGCCATTATGACCCAATGAAAAATTTGGGACATTACATATCAGATTTCATTAAATTCAAAGAACTTGTTGAGGCCTGGAAAATCGCAAGTAACAATAGTTAGGGATTCTCCCCGGTAAACATTCCCAACTAGCCCGTTACTATTTGGTATGGGGAATCCGTCAGGTTTACGGTCTGGCTACCATAGGTCAAGTAACAAAAATAAAAGGTTTTAACGGTTACGACCCGGTCCACTGTGTATGTTTTCTTTTTTTATTATTTAAGTATGAGATGCAAGTGTCTATCTAAGAATGCAGATTGATAGAGAATATGAGGAACTATCACAATGTGATGCGCAGGTTCATACCTCTCATATTAACTCTCTCGCATCTAAACCACACATAGCAAGAAAAACTAAAACTAACTGTCTAAACTATCCCTAGGGAGAAATATTATTATTCATCAATGAGTAATGTGTTTTGCGCATGCATTAAGAAAAATCACAGATAGTTGTTACGTCAAAATACATGAACATTTACAGATATATGAACAACCAGACATCTAATTGTTTATGAACAACATTCATTACTCATACTGGAAATTTCATAGAATAAACTAGAGAGCATTCATACAAGAACATAGGTTCGAAGAGTTAGAACAATCTCACATTTAATGGACACAAAGCTGAAAAAGAAATAGTTCACATTCAACATATCCATGGCACATCATTTGAAAAGTTCCACCAAGCTTTCTCCAATCGGAAACTTGTAATTCTTATTGCAAAAGGAAATAGTTCTTCTTACAACATGTTCTCACAAATATCAATGGGAAAAAGGTCCCTTCTCTACAACTAACTCTCCTATACTTATACAAAAAGGAAAAACTTTTGGGTTTCCCGAAAGTGACTCTTGGGCTTCCCCAATTTTTCCATTCAAAAAATTTGTCAATTGGTGAGTGCTCATACATTATACGATACATTACATTCAAAACAAAATTAAAGAAATCATTTTCGTGAAGAGGGCCCCACTTGATCATTGATGAAATTTTTCCAAGCTTCGGCCTTTGCTGCTATGCTTTCAAAATATGAAGGTTCAAGAAACCGAATGTTTATTTTTTTATTTTGCAGGTTGTTTTCTAACCACCTAAATTCTTGCTGGACTCAAATGTAGCTGATATTCAAGTAAATGGATGCTGACTGTTGAATGAGCTACTGCATTTTTCAGGATCTGCTCATCTAAATCTTCCACCTGTTGCATCTTCTGTTCATCCTCTCGGTACCTGCTCTGTAGTAGTTCTGTGAATAGCTCATGGTATGGTAATGCATCTAGTATTTTTTCTATAGCCACTTGACATTTGTTATAGGTGACCAGCACCCTTTTGTAGTTTTCAGAATAGGCTGCTCTCATTTTATTCATAGTCTTCTTGAATTATTCTGCAGTATTTATTGCAAACTCTAACAAGTCGTAATCCTGCTTTAAGCTATGCTGATCTTTAGTTGGTAAATCTGCAGGGATTTCTTCATTGGTTTCTATCCTTACTATCCTTCCAATCAGGACTTAAAAAATATCCTGAGACCTATCTACAAAATATGTGGTAGTTTCCAAGATTTCCTCCAATCTACTATCTATCTATAATATTTTACATCTTTCTTCCTTAATAGACACCTGCAGTTGGTGCATTCTTCTTCGTTGGGCTAGGACATGCTCCTTTATAGGCTAGATATCAGTTTCCTATTCATTGGCATCCTTCAGTGATGTTGTTAATGAAGCAATTTGTCCTTCAAAACTTGCCACCTATGCTTGGTATTTTTTTTCCCTTTCTTCTATGGTGACCCTCTGTGCCTCCAACTCAATAACTTTGCTCTGTAGCTGATCCTTTTCTGCACTCAAAGTTTCATATGATACTTTGAGGTCATTGTTCTCTATCTTCAACCCTTGATATTCTAGCTGTAACTTATGTAGTTCTTCTAGACTATTCTGAGCCTCCCATTCATTCTTCTCTACTAAGACTTCCAAGGCCATCTTGCTTGCTTGCAGAGTTTGGAATTATATCTTTGAAGTCCTTACTTCATTATACATATCTTCAAATTTTCTCTTTAACTTGTTACCTTCATCCCTCTCCCTTTTTAGAGTGTCCTTCAGCTGTGCTACATTTTTGGTTGATTGCTCAAGGCCTGTCATAAGTTTATCCACATTGACTTCAGTGGCCTGGGTTAATGCCACCCTAGATCCAGTTGTCGGTCATGGATCTGCATCTGTTCCATGCACCAAAGTTTTATCAATAATTATCATACCTAATTTTCCTGCTGTTTTGACTTTTTCTTAGTTCTCTTGACAATCCTCTTCTTCTCCTTATCATAGAATATTGTGTTGAAATTAGGGACCTCTTGTCCTTCTTTCTGCATAAAAGGTATCATATTTAATCCAGAAAACACAACCTATTCTTGGGTGTTGCTAGAGGTTGCAGCAGACTCCTAAGGGTCGGGATTATCTTGATTCTATTGATCTGTGTGATCATGTGCCCCTTGTGCATCTGTCTGTTTAGTATATTCCTAGTCTTTCTTAGCTCCTGCTAATATTAGACCTTCACTTTCCTTTTGTTTCTTCTTTATCTCTTCATCCTCCTTCTTCTTTCTTTCTTCCTATTCATTCTTTGTTGCTTCCTCTGCATCTTTCTTTCTTGCTTCTTCTTCATTCGTAATCCAACTCTCTACCTCTTGTGCTAGTCTCCTAGCATCCTCTTCTATTTTTTTGGCTTCTTCTTCTTCATCTTTCTTATGTTCATTTTTGACCTTACTGCCCACAATGGTGATTTTCTATTTAAACCTTTTCTTCAATGCAGTCATATTCCTTGCATTCCTGAAGATTTATTCATCCTTGTCCCAGAAATTTGCATATTCAAAATGAACATTTGATTCTTTGCAATGCTTGGCAACCTTATTTTGGGAGTCATTCCTGTCGAAGCTCATCTCCCCAAAATGAAAATGATCCAACTCTTGTACAAATTCAGGAACTCATTTAATATTTGTAAACTTGTAATTCCCTATCCAAAAAGGGATAGCAGGGTAGGCTGCCTTCTTATGTTTAAACAAAAATCTTCCGACACCATCAAGATACACCTTCCTAACTACTTCTTTATGTACCACATAATCAGTGGCATATTGGGGTAGTAGAGAAGGTTCCCTAGAGCAACCATACATTCTAATGTACATCCCCTCTTCAGTCAAATAATAACTCTCATGTTCCTCAATGACTTTGAATGCTTCCTCGGACATACAGTTGCATTCTGTCATGAAGATTAAAGTGTAAAAATGAATAATAAAATGTTCACATATCTCCTTATAGTGGCTATAATATTTGTGTACCCAAAATAGTTTGTATGTAGTGTACACAGGGGTTTTGTCCTTGTCCCAATTGCACCTTAAGGCTGGAAATGACTGGGTACATATTATACAATCCACTAAGATGGAGCTCATATAGAACTCAGACTTATTTCGGGACACCCCTCGCAAAGCTGAATATATGCAAGCTGAGAGGTTGTTGGACACAATGTTTTCCCAATTGAATACAGTCCCCTGGGTGGCCACATATAAAATAATGGGAATACATCCCAACTTGAAACTTTTTCCATGAGCTCTCCCAAACAATCTGTTAAACATCATTGCTATAAACCTATAAGGAGTCCGAAGAGTGGCTATATCATACTCTCCTAATGGCCTGGTTCAAAATTTATTCCCAGGTATCATCATTCTCTTCAATGTCCAAATTTATCTCCTTTAGCCAATTTTCAGTCAAGTATACTTGAGCAGGAGGTAGGTGATATGCTAGCGAGACATAAGTAGGACTATATGTAGTGTAGAATTGTTTGGAAGTATTTTCTAAGATAATTATGGTCACATCTACTTTAGGTAGAATCCAACTGGTCACTTCTGAGCATGGGAACAGCTTAGGTCTAGTGGCTACCTTCATCAAAGCATATTTCTCGATGTTGGCATATATGGTCAGTTTCTTGAATCCTACATGAGCCACATCCTGATTCGAAATCATCCGATATATCTCACCCCATTTCTAGTCTAGATCTACCCCAGTGGAGCTCTATTGTCTTCATAGATATATTCCACCTTAGTAATGACTTCCACATATGGTTCTCCCTTAGCAATAGGAGCCTTCTTCTTTTGTCTTTTAGACATATCTCCTTTGAATAAGTTTCCCTGTCATAGACCAAAGATGTTCTTAGGATATTGGAGCTTATAGTTAGTTTTCTAAGAATGAAGAAAAACTGTATAAAAACACTTACCTCTTCCATATGCATTTTCAACAGATAAACTATCAGAAAATTAATGCATAATAGAAAATAACCAACGAGAAAAACTTTTGCAAACTAGGTCTGAAAAATTCTAAGCATGAATGCAACTAAAGTATGACCCAGCTAGCACATACATCATTTAAACCGAAATGCATCTTAACTCCTCGCCAAAATGAAAAAACCCCTATCAGTGAGGCTCATCTTCGAAAATGAGGCCCTACACAAAAATCCCAGTCTGAACGGAATCAAAACCTCCAGCATCCTGGAAAAATAGGGTAAAATCCCACGATGGAAAAAGAACTAAAAATTCCCTCCCTAGATGGCCATAAACAACCCCACAAAAATGGTGCAGATAGCGTAACAACTGTGTACACCAACCTCCTAAACCTTCGGACCAGGATAGAGTTTTCATAACGGCTTGAAAACAGGCTCAAGAAAACAAAACCCCCCACTGTAAATGCTATGAAATTAACCAATACTTCATTTCGTAATCATATGAATTCAATCTAGACATCTAACCACACCAAGGTGGGAAAACCCAACCAATGAAAGACCCTAGTTCCCAAAATGACTTATAAAATCAGAGGAAGGAAAAACTATGGTTGGCCTATCTGGGAAACGAGTTACAGTTGACGGGACGGTCCAACACTTCCACAGCAGCACCCCAAATGCATGAAATCCTGAAAGCTAAGCACAAATGCATAGTTCAACTTGACAGGGACAGCAAACACAAGTTCATAAGGGTAAACAATAAAATAATAACCTCATCCTATATATAGACTTCGGTGAAAAAAAAACATTCAGCGGGAAAAACTTCATTGGCAAGTGGACTAACTATGGATTGGGCGATTAGTTCATCAAGGAGCTGCAATGGCAGACGATGGATAGACTCTATCCCCACAATGTCAGCAAGGAAAAACACTAAGTGCCTTCGTATTCATGCATCGGATAACGGAGCCACTAACTAGTAATGTATTGGCAGATGAACCAACTAAAATGTTGGAGCGATAGTGTACTATGCAGCCACAATGATGGGAGCCATATAGCCTAAGGGCTCCACAGAAAAATAAAAGGTTGATGAAATAAAACATTAAAAACTGTAGCATCATACATCGAAATGACTTACAGCATCGGACGATTAGTTCAGTAAAGAGCCACAATGGCAGAAATCACATGGACAAAGGGTCCCGCAGCAATCAAAAACATCAGCGAAGATCGGAACAAATCATCGGCAAACAAAACAACTATACGTCGGATGGTTAGTCTACTAAGGAGCCACAATGGTGAATGACATAAGGACTACGACTTCTGCTTAAAGTCATAAATCCTTCTGAGAGCGAAAAGCAAAAATATCGCAAAGTCAAAAGTTAAACAATAAAACCATAGAATCATAAAATATAAGAGCTAACCATCGAAACATTCATCGTTTAGCTTTTGCAACGGCGACTGCGTAGAGAACTATGCCCCTGATTCATTATTCAAAAGACTTTCGACAGTGGAAGAGGAATTTATCAACAAACCAAAACTTCAAGTTCAAGTCAATCAAAAGATAGTCATTCACTTCCAAAAATGGTAAACAATTTAACTCAATTCAACCTCAAAAGTTCCAAAATGTAGCAAAGGAACAACAAATCTCAACAATCCAAAACAAATCCAGGCAAGATAAAATTAAAAGGAGGGTCCAAAATTTTTTAGAAAATTTGGGAAATAGTTGCAACTGCAACAATTGGCGACTACCTAGTGAACCTAGATCTATGGACAATTTCTTCCTTAAGTAACAAACTGTTTGACAATAAAACCAACATGTTGAGTTCTTCTAGATGTATGAATTTCCCAAATGGCAAATGTATGTACTTTTAACCATTGATGATGGTCCAATTTAGGAAAATGGAAATCAAGATTTCAAAGTCAAGATAACTCTTTTGAGGCCAGGAATATGAGTTTCATTTTTACCTCTGCCTTTGGGTAGCTTTCAACTTGGACACCACAGGATTGTAACATATGGTAAATAGAAATATCCATTTGTTCCTCATTCCCATGCCATTTTTTCACTTTTTCACTTTTGCACTTTTTGTCCCTTTTTGAGTCCTCCTACATGCCTTTCTTTCTGAATTTTTATTCAGGCTCCTCTATCCATGGTGTCCATTTGTGTGAGAGATGTATTTAATTTTTAGCTCACAGATGGAGAAGAACTTTTGCAGTTTTGTACTCATTTGGTTTAGTACTTTGTTTTGATACATATTTCTTTCTTAGGAGTTTTTTGACTAGTATTTTCCCTTTGGCTTTCAATTCTCGACATGGAATCATTTATATATAATATATTGTTTACCTTGCTTCCTTTCCATGGGTCTTTTGTTGTCACCACCTAAGACATTTTTAAATGTGAGATGGATGGGGCCTCGAAATAGTATTCCAGAATTTTTGATCTTGAGTTATTTTACAAGGATTAAGTGGGACTTCAATGTATTCATAGCCATTTAGGAAAAATGCTAAACTAGAATAAATTATATCAAATAAAAAATAGTACATAGTCTTATAATCAAGGATTTTAGTTAATCTAGAATTCTAATGCTCTCCATCCAACCAAAAGTTTGCTTATTTTTATTGAAATCAAAGAAAATCTAAACTAGAACAAACAGAAATAAAGTAAATCAAAATAAACAACCAAATCAATTTATTTATGTACAAGATAATTCAAAAAATAAAAATCAAGAAAAATAAAATCTGAGAACTAAACCACTAACTGGTCAATCCTCTACCCATCCCTATAAATCTGACAACTTGTAAGTTAAGGGGCTAGGCTTGAATACAAAATGAAAAAGACCTAAACATCATCTAATCGTACTTTTCTTGAATAAAAAACTACATCTACTATTTTATAATCAATTTCGTCAGCCCATGAAAATCGAAGGAGATCGGGATGGGTGTCTGATGTAATGCTAGCTTCTTCTTCTTGTTAGTCTCCTAGTTTTAGTTCAATTAGATGATTCCCAACACAGAATCCACTGGTTCATTTTTTTCTTCCAATTAAGTAAGATTGTGCTTCATGTAGGGCTCTTTTAATATTTTTATCTGGTTTGGATTTCCCTTCTGAGGCAACCACAAATGTGACCAATCTGAAGCAAAATACCCATTTAGTCTTGCTAACCAGTATCGATTCAAAATAAGTCCATATCCATCAGGTATGTCTGCTACTACAATATCAATGTACTGACATATCTTTTCATTTGCAGATAAGCAAATCTAGATATCCTCCATTTCCCTGACTACTTTCACATTGGTCGTGTCTAACTGAGCCCAAGTAGTAGGTTTAGGTTGTCCATTAATATTTTGCAGACTGCAAGTGGCATAACATTGACTAACGATCCTGAGTCTACAAAAAAATTGTGCACATTATGGTTTAAAATCTTCAAGGTCGGGAGGAAAGGTGGGGTTTTAAACCTAGTCTTACCTCCCACACTTGCCTCAACAATTTCTTCTACAAGTTGGTTGTTAGTGGGAAGTTCCTCATCTGGTACTTCAAGTGCTTTCAACAATTCGTACCCCATCTATGGTGCTTTGATATTTTCCTTGAAATTATCAACTTTGTCTTTAATACGCATGTTGACTTGTTTTGGATCTTGACTGCTAATAGTAAGTTCAGGTGTTTTATCATCCGTGTTGTTCTTCTATATTTTCTTCATCTTCTCTTGAAAATTCTTACTCTTTTGAAGCATTGAATTGTCTTTACTTAACAAGCCTTGAATTCTTATTGTTACATTTTCTTCTGATATTTCTTCCAGTTTCAGTGAATTTTCATATTCTGTATCAAAAAGTGAGACACACTGCCATAAAATTAGAGCATCATCCTCTTCTTTTTTTGTGGATTTATTTCCCTTTTCCTCCTCCTCATTAGCTTCTGTTAGTTTAGAGTCCAACAGCTGATTCATTACTAATGTCATTGAATTGATCCATTGATGACAATTTTTCTCAGAATGAGGATGCTGATGAAAGGTGCAAAAGTTATCCATACCCACCTTAGTTAAATTCATTGATGCATGACTATGTGGAGGAGGCATAGATTGATTAATGTCCTCTCTCCTTTTATATTAAGGCTTATAATATTTCTGAGCTTCTTTTTCCTTTTCTAAATCTATTATTCTGTTAGATAGTTTCTACATCATTTTCAACATTCCTTCAAAGTCATGTGACTCCTCCTCCTAAGGCTTAGACAATAATAAGGCTTTCTTACCAAAAGTTTTTTCTCCCGACTGCTTAGGATAATCTTCGATGCTCTCTTTTTCAGCCTCTACTCTCTCCGCCTCTTCATAAGTTTCTGACAATGTAGGTTTGACTTGCATTTTGGAAAACATGGCCAAGTCAGGCCCTCAAGATGAAGTATAGTATTCAATCAAAACCTTATCAGATGGTTTATCAGTTGCAGAAAAATTCTTAAGGTAAGCAGCAAACCTTTGGGTGAAACTATGCACTTTCTCTTTTCTTTCTTTCTTCAAAGCGCATAACCCTTTCATTAGATATGCATGAGTTTTCTGGGCTGCATATTTACTTTTGAATATCCTTTCAAATGTGTCCCATTCTGGGATTGAGTTTGTAGGCATAGAAAAATACCATGAGACTGTTGCTCCTTTCAGGGTATGTGGAAACAATCTGAAAACTACATCTTCATGTTATCTAGCCTTTAGTCCTTCTATAGCCAAGTAAAATATTTGCAAATGATCATCTACTAAAATATTTTCACTTAGGTCAAACTTGGGTAGCATTGTCTCCAAATCCTAAGGTAAGTCATGTAAAGGGGCTGCCAGGTTTAAAGGTGACCTGGCCTTTGAAGCAGGTGGTGAATTCGGTGGGTTGGGTGGCTGATTTGCATTTACGCCTGCCATGAGTGTTATTGAAAGAAATTCCTATGGCTTTGGGTATCACAACAGACAGCTTGACTCCAGAAATCAATCCTTTCCAATATGCAAGAGAAATCAAATATCTAACACTAGAGGATCAGACATCGTACCTTATTCCACACGGTTGAAGTAGATCCCCATTGAGCTTTCCATCTTCATTTTGAATTGATGAATCACTTCCTCAACAACAAGTAAAAAAGACAAGCATACTATATATATTGGTGTTAGATCTACTCTAGCATATATAATCAACAATGTATAAGCATTTGAAATCATCCATGGATAAAGTATTCATTCAAACATACGTTATTGGATCGGAAAAGATATTTCTATTAATATAAAATTAGAAATTACAATGAATACAACCTCTTTCAACACCTCTGCGAATCGGAGAAAATGAATCCCCCACTTGGGCCTCCACCACCTCAATCCTCTATCTCTCGATAGCAAGCTCACAAGCAAAAGGAAAGCTTGGGAAGAACACCAAAGTGCTCCAAGGGACAAAGGGATGTAGACTCAAGCACAAGTTCTGGCAACAATGGACTATAATTTCTTTGCTCTCAATTCTCTTATGCCTTCAATGTATCCAAAGGGTTACTTATATATATTTTCAATGGGGTAATGGAAGGTCAAATTTGAGTGATCTCAAGGCATATCGAAGGCCAGGAGACAAGTGAGCCGGATCCATGTCAAGAAAAACTCCAAAAGGATTTGTATTTTGTACACCTCTCGATGTACACAGTTTTAGAGGTCAAACCCACGTATATACGCAATAAGGGGTTTAAAATTCACGTATAGCAATTTTCACATGTTTTTAGGGATGGTCTAGGAAACATCAAAGCACAAAAACTTTTCCAAGGGGTCTAAGGAGTTTGCAGAGGGATAGGGGAAGGCCATATAGGTGTGATTCACCTAGTGTGGTAAAATCAACTATAAAAGTTTCCCCCTAATGTGTGAGGTACGAGGGGTCATACGATGGCTGAAATACATTATAAGTCCATCCCAGAAGTGGAGTGATGAAGAATCCCAAATGGAATACCAGCCACCCAATCAGCGTATTACAATGATACAACTCTGCACATAACTGTAAATACATATAGTAGTCCCAGATACATAAGAGTGTAATGGTCATGAATAGGCATGATACAAAATATAGCATAAGTGGTCATCACCACATATAATATACATAGATCAGAATATCCATGATGAAGAGATATAGAGGATCATGGTCTCCATAATGGTTGAAGATATACAATGGATCAAGATCTCCATAATAGTTGGAAATGTCTGACATATACTGTAATAAAGTCACGAGAGCTGAAATCTCATGAACACTAGCACGATCAAGGAGGTAACATATAAGAGATGCCACCAATCTAGAAGGTCTTCTACAGAAAACACTACGAGTACAAGTCCTACTATGTGAATACAGGTGTCGAGGTCAAACATAGTAGTCCATCATCTGATTACTGGTCATTGATGTATACCATTAACCGATGCGAGATCACCCACTGATAATGATAATGGGAATCAAGGTACCAGAGTGCAAACTAACAAGTGTGAATAGATGTGTTAAGGTCAACCGCTTGAGAGGATCCATAGATCAGGGGACATTAATGTATTTCCAAAAATTGTCGATGGTGAGAGAACCTGCCACTGATGACTGCAAGTCTCAAGGCACTCAAAAATGAATCTAGATTCCAATCCCAGAATAAATGATCTGAATTTAATGGGATGAAATCTGCTGGAAGGAGGGCATTAAGGCATCCCCCATCATCCAACATGAGGTACTCAGCAAAGCTGTATAATGTGGAAGCACTCGATCATAAGGTGCATGAACTAGTAACTGTACCGGGAATGGCCAACATGCAAATCCAAGATAACTAAGGAATGACTGACTCAGATTTCAAATTCCTTCAAATGAGATCATAACGATGAATGGTGAATGAATAGAGGGAGCATAGACTTGATATACAAAACTGGGAGATTTTTGCGACACAAGAGGCATCGATAGAGGATCCATGGGGACTGGAAGCTTAACCAGTTGGTCAAGATAAACTCAAGTAAATGAGTACAACTCCTAAAGTCAAATTATAAACCGAACCAATGGATGTGATATACAGTGCTCTGTTCAAAGGAGACAGGACTCGACAGCTGCCAAAGATAACATCTTTCCTTGTCCGGATTTTTGGTTTTTTAAATTTTTTTGGACTTTTTCAAATATTTAAAAAGCTTGAAAAAGAATAAAACTGCTTTATATTTACAGACTAGGAGGAGACGAGTGTCATATGGGAAAACAAGCTAGTTCCAAGCAGTGGAACATACCTATGCTTAATGCAAGGATACATGTGTAGGATAGCGACACTCGGGGGAAAGTCCCCTCCCAGTAAAAATAGGGAATCAAGCTGCAAAGGATATATAAAATGGCTCTGCATTGCTAGACACGAGACAAGATCGGGCTATATGGCTGAAACTCAATGTCAGGGAAGCCGACGTAAGCCTCAATAAGGTAGAAAAATCTCATGATAATGCAATTACAACTTGACATAAGGGAGTCCCAGGGAAATGGCCAGCATAAAGTTCAAGAGGAGTATGAAGCTCTTACTCAAGGACATGGCAGTACTATACAAAGGACTCCTGAACCTAAGAGAGGATTCACAGCATGGGTACCAAATGCAAAGGGGAGCTAACTAGGACACCCATGTATAGGAAAGCTCTACCATTCACATAGTACCACTTCTAACAACAGCATGAAGGTTTTGTGATACCATGGAATGGGTTCATAGCTAAGGTTAAAATGAAACAGTCATAAGGTCATGCAAAATGCAAGTGGATGTTGTTGCTGCCTTTTCACACACCTAGATCACGTGGTAGAAATATTCAAGCCACTCGGTGTGTCCTTGGGGGCAAGTCTTGAGTCAAGGTTGTCACCTTGTTCTTGAATCCTCCATTTAGGCTCAACTCCTAATGAAGCCAAGGGGGGTAGACCCTATTAAGTTACTATGGATGATTAATTAGTGTGGTGATGTTAAACTGAATCAGTTACTTAGGAGTTCGAATAATTTAACTATAGACAATTGAAGATGACAAGATACGAAAATAACACACGAAAGCACAAAGCTGATAAACAATATATATATGAAGCAAAAATGACCAGTGCCTTAATAATGGAGTCAAATCAAAGAGATCAGTGTGCTTGCATGTGTTTGGAGTGAATGTTTTACGATTGCATCTTGGTATGTTTTAAGTTAAAATTGAAGTATGAATTGATTAAATTAGGCTAAGGGGGGACTCCAGATATACCTGAGAGTACTTGGAGTATGTCCAAAACAACACCTTTATGGCTACCCGCAAGGAATATGTGGGATGAAATGGAGTCTCTAGGGCTATTGTTCGTAATGCACCCATTAAGGTGTGACAAAGATCGGCACCCCAAGGTCACTTTTCAGTAAGTTCCCGCTTCCTTTGGGTATTTTGCCACCGTAGAGGTTCGATTGAGGTGTTGGATTTTCACCTGATGGTTTGTCAACTGGGGAGAGTGAGTCCTAATTATGTTAGTCAGCCAAGTGCTTTTGATACATCTTTGCTGATGGGACAAACCGCAGCCAAGTGCAGAGCATACACACTGGAGTCTTGTAAATTTTAATCAGTTTTAACTAAGTGTTCTTGTTTAAAAGAAAAAATCCTCCAAGAACCTCTTTCGATCCAAGTGGATCTCAATTGGGGAATCAAGGAGGGATTAATTTTAAATTGCTGATAAACAAAAGATGAAAAATAAAACAAATACACAAATCTGGTTTTCTGATTAATCCTACCATGAATCTCTTTACCCTTGCGGGTCACTCGGGAAATCGTGGGGTAAGTATTATGATTACTTTGAAATGTAAGATATGGAGTATGGAATTAACAACAAGATCAAGTATACTACCCTGCAAATCAGATCAATTCTAGTGAAAAAGGAATAAGCAGAAAATGATGAAAATGGCACCCACGCGAATCCCCCCAGGGGGGATGGGGAATGGGCTCGAAAGAGCCTATTCAAAGAATGATTTCATTACAGTAGTTACAATATCAAAGGAATGATAAATAAGAACTTTCTTGGTCCTTATACATGCTGAAACCAATATCTTACAGTTATACAAATTTTTTAAGAATTTTGTGACAAAAGAGAGACCCCTGGGGGGATTTGAGCACTCCAAAAGCCACTTTGGAAAGCAGCTTCCTTTATTCTATGTCAATCCTGCTAAAGGAAATTGAGCATGTTAGAATAAAAAATTCCCAAAATCACTTTAAGAGTACCTTTGGGTCAGCCTATTTTATCTCAAAAAAATGATGAAATTAAACTAGCTAAACCGACGAAAAAGGAACCAAGGAAACCAAGATTTCCTTGGGATCTTGGCTTGATGTTTGTGCAGCCAATTAAAATGCACTGATATTGAAGAATATTTAAATTTATAACATCGAAAGGAAATCTAATGCATGTGATCTACAAATTTTCTTTCAAATTCATGCAAAAAGGACAATTTCCCTACAACTAGATCTGGGATGCTTATGATACTTTTTTAAGTGCAAGATCTAGGATATGAGCTATGAAATATTAGATATATGTATAATACTTTGATGAAATGGATCCAAATAAAATCAGAGCTATGAACTGAAAAGGTAACCGGATAAAGTGTTGATTTTTTGTAGAAATGAGAAGAAGAGGAGAGAAGGTCGAATCGTTGCTTGAATGGAGAAAGTTGGAAGGAGGCCCTTTCATGGAGTGCTGAGGGATAGAATATTGAGCTTATTGGATAGGAAAGGAGTCAATCTAGATCTCCAACCTCATCCAATTGGGAACCTACAACTAAACAACACAAGCCTGCACAAACCTCGTGAGATCTGGATATGGATGTATAAAGCAGCAAAAATGAGAGATTATGCATAAATAACCTTATTTAAGCATATAAATAAGATTTTTGAGCATACATCATATGTATAAACAAGATTAAACAATCTAGCTTTCCTAGTTTATACCTTTACTAGATTCAGCTAAATCCTTGAAGCCAGATCACAGAAACAGCACAGAATTTGGCAAGAAGTTGCAGCTATCACATCAGCAGCATAACACTGAGCATCCACACAATCAAAAGAACTACACAGTATAGCCTCCAAAGCTTATTTATTCACAAATAATGATCAAATACAGAGTTACAATGGCAATCCCTTCAGTCCATCTCTAACTATCTTGGAAGAGGGAGCCTCCAGCAGGATATATACAATTTGCAGGCCATCTAGCCCAGGGGGGGCGAAATTCCTCATGGAATCAAGTGAAATCAACTGATGGAGAGTTCATCAATGCACATCTGAAGCTGGACTGAGCCTACTTGTCAACCGATGGCCTGATCTGGCTGACACATCAACCCATACACTGACACATCGGCCCAAAACTCATCCAGATGAGCCAAAACATGTTGAGGAGAGAGGGAGGGCGAAATTCCCCATAAAGGATGCTCAAGATCAACTCTGGATCTGATTTGAGCACCTCCTTCAGTCAAGGATTTGTTAGATCTAGTCAATCTGCTTCAGATCTGACTGATTTCAATCAAATCAGCTTAGAATCCACTGATTTATTGATTTTGGATTTTCTCCATTATTCATCAATTTATTAATTAAAATAATCAATAATTGATTTTTGGGGCTTTTTGACCTGAGTGATGGAAAATCACTCAAAAATAGGAAATAGTGGGTCCATGGGTTTACATGGTGCTCTTAGCTTGAAAATGAGCACCTACATGACTGAAAATGATTATTTGGCCCAGTTTTATTACAAAATCAATTTTTCCAATTAAACTATTAAAAAATAGCCTAAGTTTTGGAAAAATTAAATTTTAATAAAAAACACTAAAAAAACTGAAAAATTGAAAATTTGAAAAACACTTAGGGGGACTTATACATGTTCATATGACTCAAAAATGATGTCTAACATGCTTATACATTTACACATAGACTCTAATAACCTCAATAGGCCCAAATGCCAAGTCAACCACCCCAACTTTGGAGGTATGGAGTGAAAAAGTCAGAAATTATCAGTCGTTTATTCAACAACCAATAATAACCAAGGGAAAAAACACCCTGGGCTGATCATATTGACAAATGAATTCTAAGAGACCGAGTCTTTTACAGACACTATCATGCTAGAACATTTATTACAATTGCCCCATGGGGTATGAACATGCGATATGATACAACAAAGCTTCCCGGAAGCAAGACTAAAGGTTCTCTGAAGTCCGACCAAGTTATCCCTGTCTGGTTCACCAGGCTCACTTGATAGAAAACCACTAAGTACAACTTAGGTGGTAACATTCTGGCTCCAACTGTGGGAAGTGTGCTCGATCTGTTCTTTTGAGGCAAGGAGAGGATACGAGAACATCAGAATCTCTGGTTTTGTAGACCCTGTAAAAACATCTCAACTTGACAAGAAAAAACTCAGTAGCACAAGTTTTATAAAAAAGCAAATTAACCATTAAGTTGATTTATTTAAACAGAATAAATGTAACTAACAAAAAGAAGAAATTTTTTATTATAGCTAAGTAGAAATGTAGAAAGTAAATGCTCTCATTCAAGGAGCTTATTTTCCTACTCTAATCATGATATAAAAAGGGTTAAGTGTAATAAAAAATCCAATGTAACCACCTAAGAATTTTATTAACAACATAAAAAAAAAATTCCTTGTCTTTGGTTACCAGCCAAAGTAAGGATACTTTATTCAAAAAATGCAAACCTGCGTGATGATCCAGAAGGGGCGGGATGGATGGGAAATCATAGGCATGAATAACATCGTCACACTTCCTCCCAAAATGGTAAGTGCGTGCGCAGGCTGCTTCTATCCATGACTGGATAGGGTTGATGTACAAATTGGAATGATGAGGCAGATTGACTACACCATCATACTGATCATCAAGGCTTACCGGATGATAATTCACTGTATAAGCCCCAAGTGGCTCCAAGTCATGAGGAAACTCTATATGTGAAGATGATAGTTGAGACTGATATTCTAATAACTGCATCACATATGTCTTTTCACAACATAGCTTCTCCATGTCTTCATTATTTATACCTTTGTGCGGCTCTGCATGATATGACTCTGAATGATCATATGGATAAAATGCATGCTCCTTTTTCATATCAAAGTTTCCCAAGGCCACATGGTCCATGCTCTCTCCTTTAGATATGCCATAGACAGAAAAATCAACAAAACCATCAAAAGTTTCTGGTTCATTATTTTCCACTTTATTCATGTCACAGACTGGTTTTTCCATGAATGTCCAGGACTCCTCATCAACATCTTTGTCGGGGATAAGGGAGTCTTTGTCACTTGTATCATGCTCCAAGATATTCTTGTCCTCATTTTCATACTCATATTCTTCAGAGAAAAGGTCAAAAGGTAGTGAACCTTCAGGACTATCATCATTATAGGGAGAACACATAGGACTTCCATCATGTATATTACAGTTTTCACCATAAGTTTCACTATAAGATTCTGCAATCATTTCATCCTCAGGCTTGTACTGTTTGGATGGTAACAAAGGGTAGGCCTGGCCTACTATGTATATATGATCAGGCTCACTTGAATTTGCTTCCTTATTACTGACCTCAGGAATTCCATGTTCCATGACTTGATTTTCAACATAACAAGTGCTCTCTTGGTGGAATTGTTCACAAGGTCTACACCATGGAATGTTGGATTTTCCTGAAGACTGCATATTCTTTTCTATTTTCTCGGCCAATTCTTGAGCAGTTTTTAGATCGGCTGGCTCTTTGTCCCTTAACTGGTACCTCAAATCACCAGTGAAAGCTTCGATGTAATATATGAGGATGGAGGCATCCCTTGGATTGATTTCTCTATGGAGGTCTGCAACCACATGCCTGAACTTAGTATTAAATTCATCAATGGTTTCACTCTCCATACTCTTTATGTTATGGAGGGCAGCAAGCAGATGTCTTTGTTCTTTCTTTTCCCCCCATTTCTTCTTAAAACCCTCTAGGAATTCACTAAGAGTTTTATATGAACCATCATCTAGGTCGAAGTACCATTCTTCCGCATCATCTTCCAAGGATAAAGCAAAGAGCGTCATTTTGACATCATCATGGTCATGGGTAGCATCATTGCAATAACTAGCCAGGTACTTTTCAAGCTTTCGAAGGTGAGACTTGGCAGTGATGGCATTATTACCCTGAAACATGGGGAGCTGCTTGATAGCATCATTCGGAATGTAACGAGGACTACCTGCTATCTGAGAAAAGTCAAGGAGTTTGTAAAATACCATCATTTCTTGGGATTAGTGAACATGACTCTCTACAAATATGTGATGGATATTTGAGAGGGATTGGTCTCCTAAATCTTGAAGGTTTCTACAAGAAGTCTACCTATTCAGTATTTCCCTAATAAACCTTTCGGGATCAGGGAGAGGATTGAATAATTGTCGGCGGTTTCTTCGGGTAGAAATTCTTGAAGGGATGTTTAGACAGTGGAGTCGCCAGATGGATCGAGTTTTTAATTTTTATGTTTTTTAAAGACTAGTTCAATCAAAAGTTTTTATCTTTTTAGTTGTTTTAGAAAAAAGTTAAGCTAAGTCGTACTCAGGAATAAAAATATTTATCCCCGGCAACAGCGCCAAAAAGTGTTGCTGCCTTTTCACACACCTGGATCACGTGGAAGAAATCTTCAAGCCACTCGGTGTGTCCTTGGGGGCAAGTCTCGAGTCAAGGCTATCACCTTGTTCTTGACTCCTCTGTTTAGGCTCAACTCCTAACGAAGCCAAGGGTGGTAGACCCTATTAAGTTACTAAAGATGATTACTTAGTGTGGCGATGTTAAACTGAATCAATTACTTAGGAGTTCAAATAATTTAACTATAGACAATTGAAGATGACAAGATATGAAAATAACGCACGAAAGTACAAAGCTGATAAACAATATATATATGAAGCAAAAATGACCAGTGCCTTAATAATGGAGTCAAATTAAAGAGATCAGTGTGCTTGCATGTGTTTGGAGTGAATGTTTTGCGATTGCATCTTGGTATGTTTTAAGTTAAAATTGAAGTATGAATTGATTAAATTAGGCTAAGGGGGGATTCCAGATATACCTGAGAGTACTTGGAGTATGTCCAAAACAACACCTTTACAGCTACCCGCAAGGAATATGTGGGCTGAAATGGAGTCTCTAGGGCTATTGTTCGTAATGCACCCATTAGAGTGTGACAGAGATCGACGCCCCGAGGTCACTTTTCAGTAAGTTCCTGATTCCTTTGGGTATTTTGCCACCGTAGAGGTTCGATCGAGGTGTTGGATTTTCACCTGATGGTTTGTCAATTGGGGAGAGTGGGTCCTAATTATGCTATTCACCCAAGTTATTTTGATACAGCTTGACTGATGGGACGAACCGCAGCCAAGTGCAGAGCATACACACTGGATTCTTGTAAATTTCAATAAGTTTTAACTAAGTGTTCTTGTTTAAAAGAAAAAAGCCTCCAAGAACCTCTTTCGATCCAAGTGGATCTCAATCAGGGAATCAAGGAGGGCTTAATTTTAAAATGCTGATAAACAAAATATGAAAAATAAACAACTACACAAATCTGGTTTTCTGATTAATCCTACCATGAATCTCTTTCCCCTTGCGGGTCACTTGGGAAATCGTGGGGTAAGTATTATGATTAATTTGAAATGTAAGATATGGAGTATGGAATTAACAACAAGATCAAGTATACTACCCTGCAAATTAGATCAATTCTAGTGAAAAAGGAATAAGCAGAAAATGATGAAAATGGCACCCACGCGAATCCCCCCAGGGGGGATGGGGAATGGGCTCGAAAGAGCCTATTCAAAGAATTATTTTATTACAGCAGTTACAATATCAAAGGACTAATAAATCAGAACTTTCTTGGTCCTTATGCAGGCTGAAACCAATATCTTACAGTTATACAAAAATTTCAAGAATTTTGTGACAAAAGAGAGACCCCTAGGGGGATTTGAGCGCTCCAAAAGCCACTTTGGACAGAAGCTTCCTTTATTCTCTGTCAGACCTTCTAAAGGAAATTGAGCATGTTAGAATAAAAAATTCCCAAAATCACTTTAAGAGTACCTTTGGGTCAGCCTATTTTATCTCAAAAAAATGATGAAATTAAACTAGCTAAACCGATGAAAAAGGAACCAAGGAAAGCAAGCTTTCCTTGGGATATTGGCTTGCTGTTTGTGCAGGCATTTAAAATGAAATGATATTGAAGAATATTTAAATTTATAACAGCGAAAGGAAATCTAATGCATGTGATCTACAAGTTTTCTTTCAAATTCATGCAAAAAGGACAATTTCCCTACAACAAGATCTAGGATGCTTATGATACTTTTTTAAGTGCAATATCTAGGATATGAGCTATGAAATATTAGATTTATGTATATTTTACTTTGATGAAACAGATCCAAATAAAATCACAGCTATGAACTGAAAAGGTAACCGGATAAAGTGTTGATTTTTTGTAGAAATGAGAAGAAGAGGAGAGAAGGTCGGATCGTTGCTTGAATGGAGCAAGCTAGAAGGAGGCCCTTTCATGGAGTGTTGAGGGACAGAATATTGATCTTATTGGATAGGAAAGGATTCAATCTAGATCGATAACCTCATCCAATCGGGAACCTACAACTAAACAACACAAGCCTGCACAAACCTCGTGAAATCTGGATATGGATGTATAAAGCAGCAAAAATGAGAGATTATGCAGAAATAACCTTATTTAAGCATATAACTAAGATTTTTGAGCATACATCATATGGATAAACAAGATTAAATAATCTATCTTTCCTAGTTTATACCCTTACTAGATTCAGCTGAATCCTTGAAGCCAGATCACAGAAACAGCACAGAATTTGGCAAGAAGTTGCAGCTACCACATTAGCAGCATAACACTGAACATCCACACAATCAAAAGAACTACACAGTATAGCCTCCAAAGATTATTTATTCACAAATAATGATCAAATACAGAGTTACAATGGCAATCCCTTCAGTCCAGCTCTAACTAGCTTGGAAGAGGGAGCCTCCAGCAGGATATATACAATTTGCAGGCCATCTAGCCTAGGGGGGCAAAATTCCTCATGGAATCAAGTGAAATCAACTGATGGAGAGTTCATCAATTCACAACTTAAGTTGGAATGAGCCTACTTGTCAACCGGGGGCCTGATCTGGCTGACACATCAAGCC
>LPNX010623262.1:0-62174 GCA_001517045.1 Pseudotsuga menziesii | reverse complement strand
CCAATAATAACCAAGGGAAAAAACACCCTGGGCTGATCGGATTGACAAATGAATTCTAAGAGACCGAGTCTTTTACAGACACTATCATGCTAGAACATTTATCACAATTGCCCCATGTGGTATGAACATGTGATATGATACAACAAAGCTTCCCGGAAGCAAGACTGAAGGTTCTCTGAAGTCCGAACAAATTATCCCTGTCTGGTTCACCAGGCTCACTTGATAGAAAACCACTAAGTATAACTTAGGTTGTAACAGATGTGAAATCCTAACCTATATGCTAGTTCAGACATAATACCTATGATAGGAATGAATAGGTCAAAACCTCAGAAAGAGTGTACAAACAGTGGACCCTACATGACAACCATATTAGTCCAAAACAACCCAAAATAGTCAATAAAGAATCCAAACTATAGGATATAGGGAGGAATGTTCATGACAACTACTCCCAAAGGAAACAATATGATGAACGATGGGACATAAAAAGGAAAGTAAGGTGTAGACCCAACATTCTCGCATCCACTACCACCCCCATGAGGGTGACCACCTATGTAAAGAACAAGCGAAGGGAGTCAACATCCTACACAAATGGAGTAGAGGGAATAATGTGACCACTTCAAATCTATGAGTAGGGTAAGGAGGTGTGATGGCCCCAAGTCTGACACCAGGGTCCGTACTAGGACCAAGGACAGGTGATAGGAGACCAGGCATGCCGAAAATAAAAGGACCCGAACTCAAGAGAGCATAAATATACTCAGTAACTGTGATCCCAAAAACCAACTAGCGCACGAATAGCATACTCCTAAGAAAATCTACAGCCAAAATACAAGCAAACCAAGGGGAGGATATGTGAGCTCACGAATGCAGCAGGTATGTCTCACCTGGGAGAGGATTGAAACTCCCATACACTACAAGCGAAGGTGTGTAACCATTTATAGTGGCCCTCATCTTCAATGCATAAAGCAACTGTGCTGTCCGAACTCTATCTGGCTGGGACACCTACAGAATAACCTATGCAAGTACCCCCGTGATAACCTAGGTAAGAAAACTAAGGTCACCCCAATATAACCAATGCTCAGGTGGATAGTTGCAGGTGGGATCGACCGTATGGGCAGGGTAGCAGAGCCCAAAACTCTTGAAAGAACCCCCAGATATGAATACAATCCTAGAAATATCTCCGGTGCTACTCAGTTATGACTAGGGGTCATCCCAATCAATAATCGCTCACACTGGCTCGTGCTTAACTCCCTTGTAAGAGGAGCATCCTGAGAAACACTAATTATACCAAGGAATTTCACAGTCTCACATGGATAGACACATACATGTTGTTGTTTAGTGGTCTTGGAGAATTTACTCATAATGAACTATTCCAAGACCCTAAAACCTAATCTTGTTTATGCACCCTATAAAAGAAAAGAGTGTAATTCATTTTATTATGCGTTGATTTTAATTGGCTATAATTACTCAAAGGGAAATGGTCATGCAACTAATGATATGAAAACTCGCCAGTGAAATAAATATGCACACCATAAAATACAATGCTACGTGCAATCTTTGTGAAATGAAAAATAGGGTATGACACTACATGAGATGCATAAATATATATACCTTTGAATGCCAATGCAATCCTTCCTATATGAAATCCTAAATAAAAATCTCATCCAACCAATCCAATGCAAGTACCTCTTCAAATCTATATGCAAAAAATACAACTATATTTTATTTTTCAATATAAAAGAATGAAAAATGCAATAAAAGTCATCTAAAACTCTCAGTCTCTACAGCAAGTATAAAACACAAGCCCGACTGTTATGGAGAGAAATTCCTATGGCTTGGGGTACCACAACAGACAGCTTGACTCCAGAAATCAATCCTTTCCACTATGCAATAGAAATTAAATTTCTAACACTAAAGGATAAGACCTCATACCTTATTTTGGACGATTGAAGTAGATCACCATTGAGCTTTCCAACTTCATCTTGAATTAATAGATTACTTCCTCAACAACAAGTAAACAATACAAGCATTCTATGTATCATGGTGTTAGATTTATTCTAGCATATATAATCAATAATGTACAAGCATTTGACATAATCCAATGGATAAAATATTCATTTAAACACACATTATTGGACAGGAAAAGATATTTCTATTAATATAAATCAGAGATTACAAGATACAACCTCTGACGGCACCTCTACGAACTGGAGAAACTGTATCCCCCACTTGGGCCTCCACCACCTCAATCCTCGATCTCTCGATAGCAAGCTCACAAGCAAAAGGAAAGCTTGGGAAGAACACAATAGTGCTCCAAGGGACAAAGGGATGCAGACTCAAGCATAGGTTTCGGCAACAATGGACTATAGTTTCTTTGCTCTCAATTCTCTCTTCCTTCTCCTTCAATGTAGCAAGGGTTTCCTTATATAGATGTTCAAAGGGGTAATGAAAGGTCGAGTCCGAGTGATCTCAAGGCATAGGGAAGGCCAGGAGTCAAATGAGTCAGATCCATGGCAAGGAAAACTCCAAAAGGATTTGGATTATGCACACATCCCAATGTATGCGGTTTTAGTGGTCAAACCCGCATATATACGTGCTTATAGGTTTAAAAGTCACGTGTATCATTTTTCACATGTTTTTAGGGATGATCAAGGAAACATCAAAGGACAAAAAATGGTCCATAGGGTCTAGGGAGTCTGCAGCAGGACAGGGGAAGGCCATACAAAGTGTGATTCACCTGGAGTGGTGAAATCAGCTATAACAGATGCCCCCTAATGTGTGAGGTCAGAGGGGTCATCCGATGGCCGAAATACATTATAAGTCCATCCCAGAAGTGGAGTGATGAAGGATCCCAAATGGAATACTAGCCACCCAATCAGCATAGTACACTAATACAACTTTGCACATAACTGCAAGTACATATAGCAGTCCAAGATACATAAGAGTACAATGGCCATGAATAGGCATGATACATGATATCACATATGCGGTCATTGCCACGTACAATATACAAAGATCAGAATCTCCATGATGAAGATATACAAAAGACCATGATCTCCATAATGGCTGAGGATATAACAGATCAAGATCTCCATAGTGGCTGGAAACATCTGACATATATTGGAATCAAGTCACGAGAGCTAAAATATCATGAACACTGGCACAATCAAGGAGGTATCATTAAAGAGATGCCACCAATATGGAAAGTCTTCTACACAAACCACTACAAGTACATGTCCTACTATGCGAATAGAGGTGTCAAGGTCGAACATAGTAGTCCATTGTCTGATTACCGATCATTAATGTATACCATTAACAGACGCGAGATCACCAACCGATAATGAAAATGGGAATCAAGGTACTAGAGTGCAAACTAACAAGTGTGAATAAATGTGTTGAGTTTGAACACTTGAGAGGATCCATCGATCAAGGGACATTGATGTATTCCCAAAAACTGTCGATGGTGAGAGAACCTGCCACTGATGAGTGCAAGTCTCAAGGCACTCAAAATGACTCTAGATTCCAATCCTAGAATAAATGATATGAATTCGATGGGATGAAATCCACTAGAAGGAGGGCATTAAGGAATCCCCCATCATCTAACACAAGGTACTCAGTAAAGTTGTATAATGTGGAAGGAATCGATCATAAGGTACACGAACCAGTAACTGTATTGGGAATGGCTGACATGCAAAGTCAAGATAGCTGAGGAATGGCCAACTCAGGCTTCAACTTCCTTCAAACAAGAGCATAACAACGTATGGTGACTGAATGAAGGCAGCATAGACTCGATATACAAACTAGGACATCTTTGCGACACAGGAGGCATCAACAGAGGCTCCATAGGGACTGGGAGCTTAACCAATCGATGGAGATAAACTCAGATAAACGAGTACAGCTCCTAAAGTCAAACTATAACCCAACCAATGGATGTGATATACAGTGCTCTGTTCGAAGGCGACATGACTCGACAGCTACCACAGATAACATCTTTCCTTGTCCTGCTTTTTGGTTTTTGATTTGTTTTGGACTTTTTCAATTATTTAAAAATCTTGAAAAACGAATAAAATAGCTTTATTTTTACAAACTAGGAGGAGATGATTGTCATAAGGGAAAACAAACTAGTTCCAAGCAGTGGAACATACCTATGCTCAATGCATGGATACATGTGTAGGATATCGACACTCGAGGGAAAATCCCCTCCTGGTAAAAAGGGAATCAAGCTGCAAAGGATATAAAAAATGGCTCTGCATGGCTAGACATGAGACATGCTCAGGCTATATGGCTGAAATGCAATGTTAGGGAGGCCGACATAAATCTCAATAAGGCAGGCAAAGCTCATGATAATGCAATTACAACTTGACATAAGGGAGTCCGAGTGAAATGGCTAGCATAAAGTTCAAGAGGAGTATGAAGCTCTTGCTCAAGGACATGGCGGGACTAAAGGGGGACTCCCAGAACTAAGAGAGGACTCACAACATGGGTACCAAATGCAAAAGGGAGCTAGCTAGAAAACCCATGTATAGGAAAGCTCTACCATTCACATAGTACCACTTCTAACAATAGCATGAAGGTTCCGTGATACCATGGAATGGGTTCATACCTAAGGTTAAGATGGAATGGTCATAAGGCAATGCATAAGTGCAAGTGGATGTGATAACCTAACCTATATTCCAGTTCAGACATAATACCTATGATAGGAACGAATGGGTCAAAACCGCGGATAGAGTGTACAAAAACTGGACCCTACATGACAACCATATTAGTCCGAAACAACCCAAAATAGTCAATAAAGAATCCAAACTATAGGATATAGGGAGGAATGATCATGACAAATGCACCCAAAGGAAACAATGCGGTGAACGATGGGACATAAAAAGAAAAGTAAGGTGTAGATGCAATGTTCACGCATCCGCAACCACCCCCATGAGGGTGACCACCAGTGTAAAGACCGAGCGAAGGGAATAAAAATCCTCCATAAATGGAGTAGAGGATGGAATATGACCATTCCCAAATCTATGAGCACAGTGAGGGGTTGTGATGCCCTCAAGTCTGACACTGGGGTCCATATTAGGACAAAGCACAGGTGATAATATACCAGACATGCTGAAAATAAAAGGACCCAAACTCAAGAGAGCATAAATCTACTCAAGTAACCGCGATCCCAAAGGCCAACTAGCGCATAAAGAGAACACTCCTTAGAAAATCTATAGCCAAAATATAAGCAAACCAAGGGGAGGATATGTCATCTCCTGAATGCAGTAGGTATGTCTTGCCTAGGAGAGGCTCAAAACTCCCATACACTACAAGCGAAGGTACGTAACCAATTATAGTGGCCCTCAGCTTCAACGCATAAAGCGATTGTGCTGTCCGACCTCTACCTAGCTGAGAGACCTACAGAATAACCTATGCAGGTACCACCTATGATACCTAGGTAAGGAAACTAAGGTCACCTCAATATAATCAATGCTCAGGTGGACAGTCACAAGCGGGATTGATCATATGGGCAGGGTAGCAAAGCCCAAAACTCTCGAAAGAGCCCCTAGATATGAATACAATCCTGGAAATATCTTCGGTGCTACTCAGTTATGACTAGGGGTCATCCCAATCAATAACCACTCACATTACGTCGTGCTTAAATCCCTTTTGAGAGGAGGAGCCTGAGGAACGCTGGTTATACCAAGGATTTCACACACTCACCTGTACAGACACATAAATGTTGTTGTTTAGTGGTATTGGAGAATTTACTCACAATGAACTATTCCAAGACCCTACAACCTAAGCTTGTTGGTGCACCCTAGAAAAGAAAAGATTGTACTTCATTTTAATTTAGCGTTGATTTTAATTGGCTGTAATTACTCAAAGGGAAATTGTCGTGCAACTAATGACATTATGACTCAGCAGTGATATAAATATGCACACCATAACAAACAATGCTAAGTGCAATATTTGTCAAATGAAAAATAGGGTATGCCACTACATGAGATGCATAAATATATATTCCTTTCCGAATGCCAATGCAATCCTTCCTATATGAAGCCTAAAAACAACTCTCATCCAAGCAATCCAATGTAAGTACCTCCTCAAATCCATATCTAAGATGCAACTAAGAGTGCAACTACTTTGTATTTTTCAATGAAAAATGCAATAAAAGTCATCTAAAACTCTCAGTTTCTGCAGCAAGTATAAAACACAAGCCCAGCAAGACACCGAGACAAAAAAGAGCAATCCACTAATGGAAAAAAAAGGATAAATGAATAAAACTACTTTCAAAGAAAAATCAATGAAAAAGCAGTCTCTGGTCACAAAAGAAGCAACTAACAGACAACATCAGACCCAAGGAAGACCCAACCACACTCACAACCCACCCAACAACTTCCCACAACATCAAACTCACCAACAGGGAGGATGTACGCGACTGTTTAAACAACAACTGCATATATACGTGACTTTTGGCCAAAAACCTGCCTGTATATGTGGATTTTGGACAAAACCCTACGTGTATACGTGACTTTTGGCCAAAAATCCACGTATGTATGCGACTTTTGGCAAAAAACCTGCGTATCCAAAGAAGGAAGTGGTAAAAAGTAGGCAAAGGGTCAAACCAATAAATGGGAGTGTAAATGGATGAACATACTCTCAAATGCAACCCAGAAACAAGGAGAAACATTGAACAAGCCAATAATATCAAGCCCATTGTGCCCGCAAACCCCCAAATAAAAACAAGGAACATCCCCAGCAGAGTTGCCAATTCTGTTACGGAGAGAAATTCCTATGGCTTGGGGTACCACAACAGATAGCTTGACTCTAGAAATCAATCCTTTCCACTATGCAATAGAAATTAAATGTCTAACACTAAAGGATCAGACCTTGTACCTTATTCCGGACGGTTGAAGTAGATCCCTGTTGAGCTTTCCAACGTCAGCTCGAATTGATAGATTACTTCATCAACAACAAGTAAACAATACAAGCATTCTATGTATCATGGTGTTAGATCTATTCTAGCATATATAATCAATAATTTATAAGCATTTGACATAATCCAATGGATAAAATATTCATTCAAACACACATTATTGGACAGGAAAAGATATTTCTATTAATATAAATCAGAGATTACAAGATACAACCTCTGATGGCACGTCTGCGAAACAGAGAAACGGAATCCCCCACTTGGGCCTCCATCACCTCAATCCTCCATCTCTCGATAGCAAGCTCACAAGCAAAAGGAAAGCTTGGGAAGAACAGAATAGTGCTGCAAGGGACTAAGGGATGCAGACTCAAGCATAAGTTCCAGCAACAATGGACTATAGTTTCTTTTCTCTCAATTCTCTCTTCCTCTTCCTTCAATGTACCAAGGGTTTCCTTATATAGCTTTTCAAAGGGATAATGAATGGTTGAATCCGAGTGATCTCAAGGCATATGGAAGGCCAAGAGTCAAATGAGTCGGATCCATGTCGAGGAAAACTCCGAAAGGATTTGGATTATGCACACATCCCGATGTACGCGGTTTTAGTGGTCAAACCCGCGTATATACGCACTTATAGGTTTAAAAGTCACGTGTATCATTTTTCACATGTTTTTAGGGATGATCAAGGAAACATCAATGGACAAAAAATGGTCCATAGGGTCTAGGGAGTCTACAGCGGGACAGTGGAAGGCCATACAAAGTGTGATTCACGTGGAGTGGTGAAATCAGCTATAACACTAGCAAGACAACGAGACAAAAAGAGTAATGCACTAATGGAAAAATAAAAAGGATAAATGACTAAAACTACTTTCAAAGAAAAATCAATGATAAAGTGGTCTCTGGTCACAAAAGAAGCATCCAACAGACAACATCAAACCCAAGGAAGACCCAACAACACTCACAACCCACCCAAGAACTTCCCACAACATCAAACTCACCAAAAGGGAGGATGTACGTGACTATTTAAAGAACAACTGTGTATATACCTGACTTTTGGCCAAAAAGCTACATGTATACATGGATTTTGTCCAAAAACCTACGTGTATACGCGACTTTTGGCCAAAAATCTGCGTATGTACATGACTTTTAGCCAAAAACCTGTGTATACAGAGAAGACAAGGGTAAAAAGAAGGCCAAGGGTCAAACCAATAAAGGGGAGTGTTAATGGATGAACATCCTATAAAATGCAACATGAAAAGAAGGAGAAACAAAGAGCAAGACAAGACTATCAAGCCCATTGTGCCTGCAAACCCCAAATAAAAACAAGGAACATCCCTAGTGGAGTCAACAATTCTGTTACGGAGTGAAATTCCTATGGCTTGGGGTACCACAACAAACAGCTTGACTCCAGAAATCAATCCTTTCCAATATGCAAGAGAAATCAAACATCTAACACTAAAGGATCAGACCTCATACCGTATTCCGGATGGTCGAAGTAGATCCCCGTTGAGCTTTCCAACTTCAGCTTGAATTGATGAATCACTTCCTCAACAACAAGTAAACAAGACAAGCATACTATATATATTGGTGTTAGATCTACTCTAGCATATATAATAAACAATGTATAAGCATTTTAAATCATCCATGGATAAAATATTCATTCAAGCATACATTATTGGACAGGAAAAGATATTTCTATTAATATAAAATCAGAGTCTATAATGAATACAACTTCTGTCGGCATGTATGGGAATTGGAGAAACTGAATCCCCCACCTCAATCCTCCATCTCTCGATAGCAAGCTCACAAGCAAAAGGCAAGCTTGGGAAGAACACAAAAGTGCTCCAAGGGACAAAGGGATGTAGACTCAAGCACAAGTTCCGGCAACAATGGACCATAATTTATTTGCTCTTAATTCTCTTATGCCTTCAATGTATCCATAGGGTTCCTTATATAGCTATTCAATGGGGTAATGAAAGGTTCAATCCGAGCGATCTCAAGGCATATGGAAGGCCAGGAGACAAGTGAGTCGGATCCATGTCAAGGAAAACTCCAAAAGGATTTGGATTTTGTACACATCCCAATGTATGCGGTTTTAGAGGTCAAACCCACGTATATATGCGATAAGGGGTTTAAAAGTCATGTATAGCAATTTTCACATGTTTTTAGGCATGGTCTAGGAAACATCAAAGGACAAAAAATAATCCAAGGGGTCTAAGGAGTCTGGAGAGAGACGGGGAAGGCCATACAAGTGTGATTCACCTAGTGTGGTAAAATCAGCTATAACAATGAGTATAGGTGGAGAATGAAGTGGTGAATGAATAGGGGTTTGAATAGGTGAACCATAAGGTGTATCTGGGCCCAACTGATTCATAGGTTGAACAACTTTTTGTAAGGCTGTTTCTACCAATTCTTCAAAATCTCCAACCAACACTGCGTCTTCCAATATGGGGCGATCTTTTTTCTTCTATTCTCTTCTGGGAAAGATAGGAATAAATAGTAATCCTCCAATATTCTTCACATATGCCCTAGTATGTCTTCTCAGATCATTAACTACTTCATTATCAACAGAATACAGATGTTCTTTACCCTTTTCTTCAGGAATTGGATTGGGAAACAAACTACTTTCAGAACTGTCACCGGTGGAATAATCTCAAGAAAATAAGTTTCCTCAGCCAGCCATGCACTGGCTGCCCTCCTTCTAGTGCCAAAAACTATTGAGGCCTGGAAAATCGTAGGTAACAACAGTTAGAGATTCTCCTCAGTAAACGTTCCCAACTAGCCCATCACTGTTTGATGTGGCGAATCCATCCAATTTATGGTTCGGCTACCGTAGGTCAAGTAACAAAAATAAAATGTTTTACTGGTTATGGCCCAGTCCACCGTGTATGTTTTATTTTTTTATTATTTAAGTATGAGATGTAAGTTCCTATCTAAGAATGCAGATTGATAGAAAATATGAGGAGCGGTCACAATGTGATGTGCAGGTTCTTACCTCTCATCTTAACTCTCTCACATTTAAATCACACACGGCAAGAAAAACTAAAACTAACTATCTAACCTATCCCTAGGAAGAAAGATTATTATTCATCAATGAGTAATGTGTTTTATGCATCCATTAAGAAAAATTACAGATAGTTATTACTTATTTCAAAATATATGAACAACCAAATAGCTAATTGTTTATGAACAACATTCATTACTCATAGTGGAAATTTCATAGAATAAACTAGAGAGCATTCATACAAGAACATAGGTTCAAATATTTAGAACGATCTCATAGTTAATGGACACAAAGCTGAAAACGAAATAGTTCACATTCAACACATCCATGGCACAACATTTGAAAAGTTCCACCAAGATTTCTCCAATAGGAAACTTGTAATTCTTATTGCAAAAGGAAATAGTTCTTCTTACAACATGTTCTCACAAATCTCAATGGGAAAACGTCCCTTCTCTACAACTAACTCTCCTATACTTATACAAAAAGGAAAAACTTTTGGGTTTCCCCAAGGTGTCTCTTGGGCTTCCCCAATGTTTCCATTCCCAAAATTTGTCCATTAGTGAGTGCACATACATTATATGATACATTACATTCAAAACAAAATTAAATAAAGAATTTTCATGAAGAGGGCCCTCCTTGATCATTGATGAACTTTTTCCACTCTTGGGCCTCTGTTGCTATGCTTTCAAAATCTGAAGGTTCAAGAAACCGAATGTTTATTTCATATTTTTCTGCCTAATTTCTAACCACCTCAATTCTTGTTGGAGTCAAATGTAGCTGATCATCAAGTAAATGGACGTTGACTGCTGAATGAGCTACTACATTTTTCAGCATCTGCTCATCTAAAACTTTTATCTTTTGCATCTTTTGTTCATCCTCCTGGTACCTGCTCTGTAGTAGTTCTGTGAATAGCTCATGCTCTGGTAATGCATCCAGTCTTTGTTATGTAGCCACTAGACATCTGTTGTAGGTGACCAGCACCCTTCTCCAATATTTAGTACAGGTTGCTCTCGTTTTCTTCACAACATTCTTGAATTCTTCTACAGTATTTATTGCAAACTCTAACAAGTTGTAATCCTACGTTAAGATATGTTGATATTTAGCTGGTCAATTTGCAGGGATTTCTTCATTGGTTTCTATCCTTATTGTCCTTCTAGTCAATACTTCCAAAATATCCTAAGACCTATCTAGAAAATATGAGGTAGTTTCCAAGATTTCCTCCAATCTGCTATCTATCTGTAAGATTTTACATCTTTCTTCCTCAATAGACACCTGTAGTTGATTCATTCTTATTCATTGGGCTAGGACATGCTCCTTTAGAGGTTGGATATCAGTTTGCTATTCATTGGAATCCTTCAGTGATGTTGTTAATGAAGCAATCTGTCCTTCAAAACTTGCCACTTGCACTTGGTATTGTTTTTCTCTTTCTTCTATGGTGGCCCTCTGCGCCTCCAACTCAACAACTTTTCCCTGCAGCTGATCCTTTTCTGCACTCAAAGTTTCATATGATACTTTGAGGTCATTGCTCTCTATCTTCAACCCTTGATATTCTAGTTGTAACTTTTGTAGTTCTGCTAGACTATTCTGAGCCTCGCGTTCATTCTTCTCTACTGAGACTTCCAAGGCCATCTTGCTTGCCTGCAGAGTTTGGACTTCTATCTTTGAAGTCCTTACTTCATTATGCATATCTTCAAATTTTCTCTTTAACTTGTTACCTTCATCCTTCTCCTTTTTTAGAGTGTCCTTCAGCTATGCTTCTTTTTTCCTTTATTGCTCAAGGTCTGTCATAAGTCTATCCACATTGTCTTCAGTGGCCTGGGTTAATTCCACCCTAGCTTTGGCTGTCAGTCATGGATCTGCATCTATCTCATGCACCAAAGTTTTATCAGTAATCATCATACCTGATTGTCCTCCTGTTTTGACTTTTTCTCAGTTCTCTTGACAATCCTCTTCTTCTCTTTATCATAGAAGATGGTGCTGAAATCAAGGACCTCTTCCCCTTCTTTCTACATAAAAGGTATCAGATTTAATCCAGAAAACACAACTTATTCTTGGGTGCTACAAGAGGTTGCTGCAGACTCCTAAGGGTGAGGCTTATCCTAATGCTCTTGATATGTGTCATCATGTGCCCCTTATGCATCTGTCTTCTTTTCAGTAGTTTGTTGGTCTTTCTTAGCTACTAATCTTAGACATTCACTTTCCTTTTGTTTTTTCTTTATGTCTTCATCCTCCTTATTCTTTCTTTCTTCCTCTTCATTCTTTGTTGCTTCCTCTGCAACTTCCTTTCATGCTTCTTCTTCATTCTTAAGCCAACTCTCTGCCTCTTGTGCTAGTCTCCTAGCATCATCTTCTCTCCTTTTGGATTATTCTTCCTCATCTTTCTTATGTGCAATTTTTCCCTTACCACCCACAATGGTGATTTTCTATTTAAACCTTTTATTCAATGCAGTCATATTCCTTGCATTCCTTAATATTTCTTCATCCTTGTCACAGAAATTTGCATATTCAAAATGAACATTTTCTTCTTTGCAATGCTCGTCAACGTTATTTTGGGAATCATTGCTGTAGAATCTCATCTCCCCAAAATGAAAATGCTCCAACTCTTGTACAAATTCAGCAGCTCGTTCAATATTTGTAAACTTGTAATTCCCTATCCAAAAATGGATAGCAAGGTAAGATGCCTTCTTATGTTAAAAAAAAAAGCTTCCGACACCATCAAGATATACTTGCCTAACTGCTTCTTTATATACCACATAATCAATGGCATACTGGGGTAGTAGAGAAGGTTCCCTAGACCAACCATACATTCTAATGTACATCCCCTCTTCAGTCAAATAATAACTCCCTTGTTCCTCGATGACTTTGAATGCTTCCTTGGACATATAGTTGCATTCTATCATGAAAATTAAAGTACACAAAGGCATAATAAAATGTTGACATATCTCCTTATAGTGGCTATAATATTTGTGTGCCCAAAATAGTTTGTATGCAGTGTACACAGGGGTTCTCTCACTGTCCCAATTGCACCTTAACGCTGGAAATGGTTGGGTACATAATATACAGTCCACTAAGATGGAGCTCATATAGAACTCAAACTTCTTCAGGGACACCCCCCCCAAAGCTAAAGATATGAAATCTAATAGGCTATTGGACACAATGTTTTCCCAGTTGAATACAGTCCCTTGGGTGGCCACATAAAAAATAATGGGAATCCATCCCAACTTGAAACATTTTCCATGAGCTCTCCCAAACACTCCATTCAACGTCACTGCTATAAAGCTATAAGGGTTCCAGAGAGTGGTTGGATCATACTTTCCTAATGGCCTAGTTTGAAATTTCTTCACAGGTATCATCATTCTCTTCATTGTTTCAACCAGGTCCAAATTTATCTCATTTAGCCAATTTTCAGTCAAGTATACTTGAGCAAGACGTAGGTGATATACTAGTGAGACATAAGCATGGCTATATGCAATGTAGCCTTGTTTGGTAGTATTTGATAAGATCATTATGGTCACATCTGCTTCAGGTAGAATCCAATTGATCACCTCTGAGCATGGGAACAACTCAGTTCTAGTGGCTACCTTCATCAGAGCAAATTTCTCGATGTTGGCATATATGGTTAGTTCCTTGAATCCTGCATTAGGCACATCCTAAATCGAAATCATCTGATATATCTCACCTCATGTGTAGTTTGGCTCTACTTCAGTGGTATCTCTAGTGTCTTCATAGATATATTCCACCTTAGTAATGATTTCCACATCTGGTTCTCCCTTAGCAACAAGAGCCTTCTTCTTTTGTCTTTTAGACATATCTCCTTTGAAGAAGTTTCCCTATCATAGACCAAAAATGTTCTTAGGGTATTGGAGCTTATAGTTAGTGTTCTAAGAATGAATAAAAACTATATAAAACCACTTAACTCTTCCATATGCATTTTCAACAGATAAACTATCAGAAAATTAATGCATAATAGAAAATAACTAGCGAGAAAAACTTCTGCAAACTAGGTCTAAAAAATTCTAAGTCCGACTACAACTAAAACATGACCCAACTAGCACATACATCATTTAAATCGAAACACATCTTAACTGCTTGCCAAAATGAAAAAACCCTATCAGTGAGGCTCATCTTCGAAAATGAGGCCCTATGCAGAAATCCTAGTCTGAACAAGAATCAAACCCTCTGGCATCCTGAAAAAATAGGGTAAATTCCCTCGATGGAAAAAGAACTCAAAATTACCTCCCTAGATGGCCATAAGAAACCCCACAAAAACGGTGCAGACAACATAACAATTGTCTGCACCAACCTCCTAAAACTTCGGACTGGGATCAAGTTTTCATAACGGATTGAAAACAGGATGAAGAAAACAAAACCCCCCACCGTAAATGCTATGAAGCTGACCAATACTTCACGTTGTAATCATATATATTCAATATAGACATCTAACCACACCATGGTGGGAAAACCCAACCAGTGGAAAACCCTAGTTCCCAAAACGACTCATAAAATCAAAGGAAGGAAAAATTATGGTTGGCCTACCTGGAAAATGAGTTACAGTCAACGGGACAGTACAACACTTCCATGGTAGCACCCCAAATGCATGAAATCCTAACAGCTAAGCATGAATGCACAGTTCGACTTGAAAAGGACAACAAACACAATTTCACAAGGGTAAACAATAAAATAATGACCCCATCCTATATATAGACCTCGGTGAAAAAAAAAATCAGTGGGAAAAATTTCATCAACAAGAAAACTAATTAAGGATCAAGTGATTAGTTCGTCAAGGAGCCACAACAGCAGGCAACATATCGACTCTGGTTTCCACAATGTTGGCAAGGAAAAACACTAAGTGTCACCGTAATCACGCATCATATAGCAGAGCCACTAACTTATAATGTATCAACAGATGAACCAACCAAAACGCCGGAGCGATAGTGTACTGCGTAACCGCAACGGAGGGAGCCATACAGCCTAAGGGCTCCATAGAAAAATAAAAAATTAAAAACTTTTGATCGGACATCGAAACGACTTACAGCATCGGACGATTATTTCAGTAAAGAGACGCAACGACGGAAATCACATGGACTAAGGGTCCTGTAGCAATCGAAAACATCGGTGAAGATTGGAACAAATCATCGGCAAATAGAAAAACTATACGTCGGATGGTTAGTCTCCTGAGGAGCCATAATGGTGGATGACATAAGGACTACGACTTCCGATTAAAGTCATAAACCCTTCCAAGAGTGAAAAGCAAAAATATTGCAAAGTCAAAAGTTAAACAATAAAACCATGGCATCAGAAAATATAAGAGCTAACCGTCGGAACATTCATCGTTTAGCTTCCACGACGATGGCTATGTAGAGAACTATGGCCCTGATTCATTATTCAAAAGACTTCCGAAAATGGAAGAGAAAATTATTGACAAACCAAAACTTCAAGTTCAAGTGAATCAAAAGATAGTCATTCACTTCTGAAAATGGTAAACAATTTATCTCAATTCAACCTTAAAAGATCCAAAATGTAGCAAAGGAACAACAAAGCTCAGCAATCCAAAACAAATCTACGGAACGTAAAATTAAAAGGAGGGTCCAAAATATTTTAGAAAATTTAGGAAATAGTTGCAGCTGCAACAGAACTGTATATTTTACACATTGTTTGGTGTATTGTTAGGACATGTTATGTGCCTCGGTGGAATTTTGGTCGACCCAACGAAAGTTATGATTATTATTGACTTACCACTTCCTACATTAGTCACGCAAATCATATCAACTCTATGACACACTAGGTATTATAGAAAATTTATTAAAGGATATGCAGAGATAACTTCTCCAATGGAGAAAATTTTGAAAAAAGATGCAATGTTCTAGTGGACAGAAGCTTGTCAAGAAACTTTAGACAAGTTAAAGAGCAATATGGATACTACGCCAATACCAGTATCTCCTGATTTGAATATGCAGTTCCATGTTCATGTTGATGCGTCATCTTTCACACTTGGGATAGTTATGACACAACTGGGTGAGGGCACAATTGATCACTCTATTTCTTTTTCCAACAGAAAACTATCGACGTCAGATAAAAAATAGACCATGACAAAAAGAGAAGGACTCACCATGGGTTATGTGATGCATATGTTTTGACACTATTTGTTGGGTGGCCATTTTCAAATGTACATTGATCATTCGACATTAAAATACCTAGTAAAAAATCTAGTGTTGGTGGGAAGATCTATCGATGACTCTTCCCATTTCAAGAATTTGATTTTGAATTCATTGTTAAACCCAGTTGACTAAATTTGGGGCCTGATCACTTGTCAAGGATAAAAAGTGGGGAAGAACCAAACAGCCTAGAGGATGACTTTCCTAATTCATAGCTGTTTGCAGTCACCATGGTTGATAAAATGTTTCAGTCTATCATTCAACTATTGAGTACAGGTTATGCACCAAAAGGGTTCACCACTGCACAGAAGAAACAATTGGTCATCACAGCCACTGATTTTACATTGATCGTCTGACAATTATACAAGATCGTCTGACAATTATACAAGATGGGCCTTGATTAAATATTGCATCAGTGTTTTTTCAAACACGAACAACATTAGATAATGAGTGAAGCACATGGAGGTGTTGTAGGAGAAAACTACGCTGGAAAGGAAATCATGCGTCAGATATTGTAAACTAGATTATGGTGGCCAACTATACATATGGCTACTAAGATATTTTTTCGAAACGATGATTAATGCCAAAGAACAAGAAAAACTTCAATACACGACAAAATGACACTAGTGCCATAGATAACCCTACAAGATCTTGATAAATGGGTCGTTGAATTTGTTGGTCCTATAAGTCCTCTAGGAAAAAGGACTGGCACATGCTATATTAATACATCAACAAATTACTTAACTAGATGGACAGAAGCAACACCTACAAAATATTGTACTGCCGTGACTGCTAAAAGGTTTCTATTTCAAAATATGGTGACATGATTTGGCATCCCTAAAATTCTCCTAAGTGATAAAGGTATGGATTTTGTTAACAAGTTGATTGATAAACTTACTGCATTGTTTCAGATTCAGCATAGGGAAATGACACCCTATCATCCTCAAGCGAATGGAACGGTTGAAGAATTCAATAAGATTTTGGAAAATGCATTAACCAAGGAATGCAATGTGCGTAGAGATCATTGGCATAAGAAATTTTCAGCTGTACTATGGGCATATCGCACAACTTGCAAGAGACTAAGAGGGCACACTCCAATTAGATTGGTATATGGACAAGAAGGTGTTGTATTGATGGAATATATTGTGCTAAGCCTAAGAATTACTACACTAATTGAAATGACTTATGTGGATGGTGTTGAGAAAATACCGTCGCAACTCATTCAACTGGAGGAGGAACACTTCGTCGTAGGGTTTCATCAAAATAGAGAAAAGCAAAGGCAAAAACCATGGCATGAGCATCATATTAAAACTAAGAGTCTAAAATTTGGAGGACTTGTTTTGATGTATGACATAATTTTTTTTTAAGCATCTAGGTAAACTGAAAACACATTGTCTAGGGCCATATGTGATCACACACATCATTGACGCATGTGCAGTAAAACTGCATAAGCTGGATGGAACACCGGTCATGAGAATGATAAATGGAAACTGCTTGAAACCTTATCATGATGGCTGTGAAATGGCTGGGTAAGAAAGAGAAAGCTTAAAAAAAGAGAAAAAAGAGAAAAAAGAAAAAGAGAAAATAAAACTGTTCTTTCGCATATCTACGACGCAAATATGAAAATCCCATAATAAGTGCAGAAATGATAGATGGATGCCATTAAATCACAAATACCTGAAAATATTGAGGATATTATGACAAAAAAATGTCATTAATTCAACAAGTGCGAGGAAAATGGAGGATTTATTTTTGGTCCCATCCATCATCCTCTCCATAACTGTCCTGACAGGTACAGGTCAGAGTTAAAGCGTGCAAAGTAAATTTTGGAATGCATTGAATGCCAAGCGCATGTGATCGATGAGATGAATCTCTGCCATTGAATTATTACATCCAGGATGAACTCCTGTATAACAATATGCACATTTGTTGTCACGATTCATTTTCCTTGAATAGAGAGAAGAAGAGTGCATTAGTATCTGCAACTATGAACAACCAAAGGTGATGGTTATTTTGATTTCCACTATCAACAAACAATTCAATGTTACCAGTGCATCACCTTACCTAATAATTGAAGAGGTTATACCACTGGAAGCACAACAAGTGCAAGAAGAACCAAAAACAATGGTGCAGCCAGCTCCATAGACTACTCTTTTTGTTGCTTTAACCCTAGTTTAGAACCCATTGATGAATACACAAGCTTCAGGTCCACGACATTATTTAATAAAAGGATTGTTGAGCGTAGAACTTCTAGGCACATTAAGGCCTTGGTTAAGGGAGCCAAAGTTTACAAAAAAGCACATGTTCACCAAGGAAACACCAGCCCTACCGCTAATAAGCAATAGGAATTATACCCTAGAAGAGAGGAATATGCTACCAACATATGTCCCATAAAGATGACCATAGGTGTAAGAAGTAAAGATTTCGATGAAAGCGCGCTCCTCCCTGGTTGCACCAAGGATCCCTACAGGAGTTCAACTACTGAAATATATCATCCCAAAGATGGTGTGGCTAGAATTTGAAGATAATGATATGCAAAAATAGACAGACCTGGAAAGAAACAAGCACATGGTCACTCTTCTAGTTGTAACTCCTACACCACAGATTGTAGCTCCAATGGAGTGGGCTTGAGTTATAGAATGCAAGAGGCTAGTTAATTTACTGCATATCCCGCATTTTGGTCGAAGTAAAGAAGTGAGCACATATGTGTTCCATCTCCTCGTATGCTTCCATGGAGGATTTTGTGTCTCGATAGGGAATATTTTGTCGATTTCAAGCTGATTGCATCGATCACAGGTCTAACATGTGTAGGAGTAGACCCTACACCATATCTTTGCAAGGATAGGGATAGAAAAATATGAGGGAAAAGTATGACTTCATGCACGCAAACCAAGGATTTCTCATTACCTCTATAACCAATAATACAGTGAGGTTTGCTACAAATTTTTAGTATTACAAGCTGCTCCACAAGATGTGATCCACTAAGTGCACTTTGGGGACAGTTGAATTCGCTGAGCTATGCATCGAGGGTGTGCAAGTCCATTGGTTTGAATATATCTGAAACAAGATGCTAGAAGATGCAGCCCAAGTGTAGGAAGAAGCTAAAACAAAATTCCACTACTCCTAGTTTCTTGTGTTGATTTCCTTCATAGTTTGGTCTGACCCACTATACTACAAACCACTAGATGTCCTAGTATTATCTCACGGCCCAAAATATCAGAACCTATTGTTCGATAAGGAAGACAAGATCCGACAGAAATATAACAACATAGAGTTCTTTCTGCACATGGAAGCACTAAGGGAAGTAGAGCAACACCAACATAGACTACTCACTATGACAGTCCAGAAATATGTGCCTTTTATACCTTTCCATGTTGGTGACAATAATATCATCCTATACCTACGATAGGATCCAATTAAGAAAGCGTAGCAAACACACTTCATGATTCTTGACCAGGATGTTGAAAATGTTATCCAAGACTGGCCTAAAGAATGGTGCATCCTAGTCAAATAGGATATGGTCCATGGTAATGACCAAGGTAATGGCGGGATCAATGCACAAGAAAACCACTCATACGATTCAGATCAATACAATGATGAGGACTCTGATAAATATTATTCAAAGGGCACTCCAATTGACAAGGATGTGCACAACCAACAAAAATAGTAGACAAAGGATCATCATGAGTTGCTCCATCAGAAGCATAAATCTAGAAAAAGGCTAATACAATTAGATTAGAGGAGGAAGACATCACAATAATCATGGACGTCGGTGCGGAAGTAGCACATACCACCCTCCAGAGCATGACTATAAAATAGATGTGTGTAACGAACAAAATCACAATGCATACTGATTAGTTTACTGAATCCATCATGGAAGTACATGGAAAAACAAAAGATAAGACGCATGCAGCTGACCCTACGGATACATTGGAAATGCCAATATTGTTTCCACCGCTCAAGGTAGATCTCGCAATGCACTCATTGGAAACAAGGATTAAATAATTCGATGATGTTGGCCATGATTTGGGGACATTGTATATTGATTTATCAAAGTTAACAATGACCGAGGCATATGTTGTTCATCATGTGGCCATGAAAAAAATAAGGATCTATGAAAGTTCTCTTGTGTATTAATCTTGAAAGGATACAAGGAAGGCGCAAACGTGTAACTCCCTACTTAGGAAGAAGGAGCAAGAAGTTCAGGCACACAAACAAAGCAGACTCACACTTCATGAAGACATTAGAAGTGGAGTCACAGAGTTCCCTATAGGAGAAGGGAAGGAAGAAGTAGATGCAATGGCCAAGCTATCTCACTTGTCCATGTTATAATAATCAACCCATAGTTAGCTACCTTAGACATTAATTAATCCATTTTTGTCTTATTTTCCTAGTTTCTTATATTCCACTCTATGCAAGTTGTCTTCCACATGTCCTAGCAGTCAAAATTGCTAAAAATGAGTCATGGAGTGCTTGGGAAACCTCGTGGAAACCATATTTAGCATGTCTGCTTTATTCCAGATCCTCCAAAGTGCATATCTATGTTTTCTGCTAAGTTTCCTGTTTTATTGATAAATAAGGAAAAAGGGAAAGTAAGACTAGGTGTAGTTGATTTGTTTTTTTCCCTCATCATCTTCCATCCTTTTCTCTTAATAAAATGATGTCTGCGTTGTCTTTCCATCCCTTATTATCTTTCCTACTTGACTTTTCCAATTCGTGAGCCTCTAAGTGGATTTGGAAACTGCTTTATGCACCTATGGGGATTTGACTAGATTTAGTAAGCCTACTTTTTGACTATTTCAAATGGCATCCTTATGCATTTGAATCTCTCATGTAATTATATATTTCAGTGGCTTATTACTTCATAAGGTTTCCTATTGTACACTTATTCAATACATATTAGTGTTATGCTCAAATTTCAATCTCCTTTGTTTGTAAATTTGCATGTTTGATTAGCAATTTTGTGAGTGCAATTGTTCTATCACTTGCGTTCAGTTTCCACATGGTATCGAAGTCTTTTTAGATCAATTTCTCTCCTTCCATATTACTATTGCAAGTTTGACATTTTGATTGGGAGCATATTCTGCTAACTGAATGGCACAATTTCTGAATTATGGATCAATCTCAGAAGATCATCTTGACTCCATTTAATTTATTTGAATGGAAAGCAAAGATGGAGATACTGTTGAGAGCAAAAGGTCTCTACAGGGTGACTATGGCAACTGAGGCAAATCCGAATGCAACTGTAGATAAAATTAAATGACACAATAGGAGGGATGAGGCCTATGGTCTTTTGTGTCTAAGCATATCAAGAGACCTCCTCTTCCATCTTGATGGATTGGCATCACTTAATGAAGTATATGAGAAGCTTATAGATATTTTTGGTAAGACAAGTGAGCTAAGAGGACATCAAATCGAGAATGAATTTATCTCTTTGAGTCCCAGTAGCTTCGAATCCTTACAACTCTAGTTTTTCCAAGTTTAAAGCCCTTGTTTTGTAGCTAAAACAGTGTGGAATTGAAAAGAAGGAAGAGCAACTAGTTTTGGCCATACTCTCAAAGCTTGTCCCTAACTATTTAGTGTTTTTTTCAACCTTCCATGCCACAAAGTTGACATCTCGATCCTGGAAGATTCCTAAGCATGAAGAGTTCATGGAATCCCCCACATAAGAACAAGATAAACTGGTGATGATGGGCACCATCAAACCTTCCAAAGACAAAGATTTGGTTGCTGGATATTCAATAATGGATTCAAAAGGAAAGAACAAAGCTAAGAAGCCACCTGAGCAAAATAGATACAAGAACAAGTCTCAAGAGGAGACCCAAGGCTCCAAGAAGAAGAAAAAAGGAGAAATGAGCAAGTGCACATATTGCAGTAAGGGCTATCATATTGAGAGCTCCTATATGAAGAAGCAAATTGACATGTTCACCCAATTCTTGGAGAAGAATAACATCTCCCTTCCTGATTGCTCAAAGAAGAGGGAATGAGGATCAAATTCAGAGGACAGAGAGAGAGTACGTGATTTAGTTGCTAGCACATCACGCTCGCCCAGCTTGATCATAGAATCTAGAGCTTCAAGACATATGGTTTCAACTAAGGAGGCATTCTCCTCTCTTTACATGTCGAAAGTTCCACCAATAGTGCTGGGATATGACTCTCTCACTGACAGTTTGGGGAAAGGAAGGATCGATATTGATCATGGTAACTTCAATAATGTGTTGTATGTTCAAGGTCTTACCTCTAACCTCTTGTTAGTGTATCAGATGACTCACACGGGGTCTCCAAAGAAGGTCATCTTCTCCCCTGATGATGTTGAGATCACAGAGATCACGAATGGTAAAGTCATTTCAAAAGGTGTTGTAGATCACACTTCAAATGTATACATGTTTTCGCATTTTCTACCCTACTCAAACCCGTCTTCTCTTCTGATTCATGCTAATGAGGAAAGCAAGCTTTGGCATGAAATATTTGGCCATATTAACCATAAGCATCTTTCTGATCTAAGTGAAAAATATATGGTCATAGGGTTACCAAATATTAAGTTTTCGAAGGGAGTCTGTCAAGGTTGTATCCTAGGAAAACACCTAGAGCACAAATTTGAGAGAGCTAGTCATGAGAGAACCTCTGCACCTCTTGAGTTGATCCACAGTGATGTTGCTGACCCATTTCCTCATATGTCAATGATTCAAGCCAAATATGCATTGACCTTCATAGATGACTTTTCTAGGTATTGTTGGGTTTACTTCCTGAAGCATAAGTCTGACATTTTTTACCTCTTCAAAGTCTTTAAGGCCTTGGTTGAAAACCAGTCTGGGAGGAGACTCAAGATCCTTGGATATGAAAATGGTGGTGAGTATGTCAAGTCTAAGTTCATTCAATATTGTAAAGATGTAGGTATTCATATGCAACATTCAATCCCTTACACACCACAACAAAATGGTGTTGCTGAGAGAAAGAATAGATTATTGAAGGAGATGGCAACCTGTATGATGGACGCTAAGACTTTGCCACCAAAGTTTTGGGCCAAGGCTATAAACTATGTATCCTATATCTAGAATAAAGTGCCTCATAAATAGCTTTATGTTATGACTCCTTTCGAAGCGTGGAGTGGGCACAAGCCAGATGTGACCCATTTCAGGATTTTTGCCTCAAAGGCTTGGGCTAGAATTCCAACTAAAAAGAGAAAGGATTTGCAGCCCCAAAGCCAAGAATGCATATTTATTGGGTATTCTAAAGATTCAAAAGGGTACAAGCTGATCAACTTGAGCACAAACAAATCCCTCATTGAAATTATTGTTCAGTTCCAAGAAGATCCTTTAGCAGCAGTTGAAGTTGGAGAGTCTTCTTCACCACCAGAACCATTGAATGTAAGTGAAAAGACAAATGAGTTTGTTGATTATGATATATCTGATAATGATGATTTAATTGTAGATCCTGATAGTCCTACAAGACCAAAATGGGCAACAAATACCATTCATGCAACTGGGGAACTAGCTGGAAATCCTAGTTACCCTAGGAGGACTAGATCTCAGTTTGAGAGTGCCCTATGTATGAAATACCCTTTGTTTGCAGACAACTACTATTTGATGGTCGAATCAGACCCACAAAAATATGAAGATGTAGCACATGATCCAAGATGGCAAGCGACCATGAAAGAAGAATTCAGCTCGCTCCAAAAGAACAACACTTAGGAACTGGTTGATCTTCACCCATGGAGGAAGCTAGTTCAATTTAAGTGGGTTTTCAAAAATAAGTTTGCTGATGATGGTTCAACTTTGAAATACAAGGAAATATTAGTAGCCAAGGGCTACTCATAGGTACATTGTATTGACTATAATGAAACCTTTGCACCAGTGGCAAAGATGGACTCCATAAGGCTAGCCTTAGCCATTGTAGCTTCGAAGCAGTGGGAGGTACATCACATGGATGTGAAGTGTACTTTCCTAAATGAAGATCTTATTGAAGAGATTTACATGAAAAAATCTCAAGGGTTTATTTCTAATCCATATTTTGTTTGCAGGTTAAAGAAATCATTGTATGGGCTCAAGCAAGGCCCCACAGCTTGGTATGCCAAGATTGATGGATTTCTGCTGTCATTGAGTTTTGTTCGATGAAATTATGATCCTAATGTTTATTTGAAACTAATTCATGGTTATTTGATGATTATTGTCTTGTATGTGGATGACCTTCTGATTACAGAAAGTTCAAAGAAAGAGATTGTCTCCTTGAACGATGTAATGAACCATGCATTTTCTATTATTGATTTGGGGTTGTTGAGCCAATTCTTGGGTCTCGAAATTGCTCAATCCCAACATGGAATAAAATTACATCAATCCAAGTATGCTTTAGATTTTCAAAAAAAGTTCAACATTGAAATATTGCAAGCCAAGAAAGACTCCCTTCCTTTCAGGAGTTAAGCTTGAAGAAGAAGGTTCTTCTCCTATGGTAAATAATACATTTTAAAGGCAGTTGATTGCGTGTTTGCTTTACCTTACAGACACAAAACCTGATATTTCTTATGCAGTAAGTGTGGCTTCAAGATACATGGATCAGCCTCATGAGATCCATTGGAGAGCAACCAAAAGGATCCTTAACTTTGTTCAGGGAGCAAGAACTCATGGGATCTTCTACAAAGATAAATCTTGATTTGATTGGGTTTACTAACAATGATTGGGAAGGTGATAACACAGATTAGAATTCAACATCAAGATATGTGTTTATGCTTGCTGAATGACCAATCAGCTGGTCAAGCAAGAAATAGAGTGCCATAGCACTGTTACGAAGAGAAATTCCTATGGCTTGGGGTACCACAATAGACAGCTTGGCTCTAGAAATAAATCCTTTCCAATATGTAAGAGAAATAAAATATCTAACACTAAAGGATCAGACCTCGTACCTTATTCTGGACAGTTGAAGTAGATCCCCGTTGAGCTTTCCAAACTTAGCTTGAATTGATGAATCACTTCCTCAACAACAAGTAAACAAGACACACATACTATATATATTGGTGTTATATCTACTCTAGATTATATAATCAACAACGTATAAGCATTTGAAATCATGCATGAATAAATTATTCATTCAAACATACATTATTGGACAGGAAAAGATATTTCTATTAATATAAAATCAGAGATTACAATGAATACAACCTCTGTCAGCACGTCTGTGAATCGGGGAAACTAAATCCCCACTTGGGCCTCCACCATCTCAATCCTCCATCTCTCGATAGCAAGCTCACAAGAAAAAGGAAAGATTGGGAAGAACACCTAAGTGCTCCACGAGACAAAGGGATGCATACTCAAGCACAAGTTCTACCAATGATAGACTATAGTTTCTTTGCTCTCAATTCTCTTATACGTTCAATGTATCCAAGGGGTTCCTTATATAGGTTTTCAATGGGGTAATGAAAGGTCGAATCCGAGTGATCTCAAGGCATATGGAAGGCCAGGAGACAAGTGAGTTAGATCCATGTCAAGGAAAACTCCAAAGGATTTGGATTTTTGTACACATCCCAATGTACGCAGTTTTAGAGCTCAAAACCATGTATATATGCAATAAGGGGTTTAAATGTTCCATATACATTAGAGCATTTTTGGGGTCTAAAATGGGCATCCTAAGGAAAATAATAAAATAATAGTTAAAATAATAAAATAATATTGATTAATTTTGGAGGAAGAAAGAAAAAAACTACTTTTTGTGTTTGTATTTTCGACATATCTCCCTGTGTTTTTACTCAAATTTCGATTGAGAGAGCTTGTTGGATGCGGAATTTGATTTCAAATCCAACAAGTACCCACACTGCATACTTTTTATGGACCCCGCTACCCCAAAAACAAGAAATACCTGAAAAATGTGATGATGATGTCATCATCACATTTTTTCAGGTATTTCTTGTTTTTGGGGTAGCGAGGTCCATAAAAAGTATGCAGTGTGGGTACTCGTTGGATGCGAAATCAAATTCCGCATCCAACGAGCTCTACCAGTTGAAATTTGAGTAAAAACACAATGAGATATGTCGAAAATACGAACAAAAAAAGTAGTTTTTTTAATGACAAATATGTCAATTCAACCATTATGGTTGACTTCTTTTATTGAAATTCTATTGGTTCTTGAATTCCAACTCACAAAAATGTATTTTGGCATGTTTTCTTATAAGGCCCATTTTAGACCCCAAATTTCCTCTAATGAAAATTTTCACATGTTTTTAGGGATGGTCTAGGAAACATCAAAGGACAACAAATGGTCCAAGCGGTTTAAGGAGTCTGTAGAGGGACACGGGAAGGCCATAAAAGTGTGATTCACCTGTTGTGGTAAAATAAACTATAACAGATTCCCCCTAATGTGTGAGGTTAGAGGGGTCATACGATGGCCGGAATACATTATAAGTCCATCGCAGAAGTGGAGTGATGAAGAATCCCAAATGGAAGACCAGCCACCCAATCAGCATCGTACAATGATACAACTCTGCATATAACTACAAATACATATAGCAGTCCCAGATACATAAGAGTACAATGGTCATGAATAGGCATAATACAAAATATCGCATAAGTGGTCATCACCACGTATAATATACATAGTTCAGAATCTCCCTGATGAAGATATACAAAGGACCATGATCTCCATAATAGCTGGAAATGTCTGACATATACCGGAATCAAGTCATGAGAGATAAAATCTCTTGAACACTAGCATGATCAAGGAGGTAGCATATAAGAGATGCCACCAATATGGAAGGTCTTCTACACAAACTGCTACGAGTACAAGTCCTGCTATGTGAATAGAGGTGTCGAGATCGAACATAGTAGTCCATCGTCTGATTACCGGGCATTAATGTATACCATTAATAGACATGAGATCACCCACCAATAATGATAATGGGAATCAAGGTACTAGAGTGCAAACTAACAAGTGTGAATAGATGTGTTGAGGTCAAACACTTGAGAGGATCCAATGATCAGGGGACATTGATCTATTCCCAAAAACTATCGATGGTGAGAGAACCTGCCACTGATGACTACAAGTCTCAAGGCACTAAAAAATGACTCTAGATTCCAATCCCAGAATAAAATATCTGAAGTCGATGGGATGAAATCCACTAGAAGGATGGCATTAAGGCATCCCCCATCATCCAACACGAGGCATTAGAGGAAATTTCAACTCAAAATGGGCCTTTTAACTTTTATTCAAATTCCATGTCATCATGTGTTAGCCAATGAAATTGCTTTAAATTTGCAATACCGTATAGGTATTAAACACTTTTTTAATATAAATTTGGGAATAGGTATCATAAAAAAAACTACTTTTTTTTGTATTTTTTACGTATCTCCCTGTGATTTTACTCAAATTTCAATTGGGAGATCTTGTTGGATGCGGAATTAAATTCTGCATCCAACGAGTACCCACTCAGCATACTTTTGACGGACCCCGCTACCCCAAAAACAAGAAATACCTAAAAAAAAGGAATGATGATGTCATCATTCCATTTTTTCAGGTATTTCTTATTTTTGGGGTAGCGGGGTCCGTCAAAAGTATGCTGAGTGGGTACTCGTTGGATGCAGAATTTAATTCCGCATCCAACAAGCTCTCCTGATCAAAATTTGAGTAAAAACACAGGGAGATATGTCAAAAATACAAACAAAAAAGTAGTTTTCTTCTTTTCTTCCTCCAAAATTAATAAATATTATTTTATTATTTTATTAGTTCATTTTAGGAGGCCCGTTTTGAGTTGAAGTTTCCCCTAATGTACTTAGCAAAGCTATATAATGTGGAAGGACTTGATCATAAGGTGCACGAACTAGTAACTGTACCGGGAATGGCCGACATGCAAAGTCAAGATAACTAAGGAATGGCCCACTCAGGTTTCAACTTCCTTTGAACAAGAGCATAACAGTGAATGGTGACTGAATAAAGGTAGCATAGAATCGATATACAAAACTGGGACATCTCTGCGACACAAGAGGCATCGACAGAGGCTCCATGGGGACTGGAAGCTTAACCAATCAGTGGAGATAAACTCAGATAAATGAGTATAGCTCCTAAAGTCAAACTATAAACCCAAACAATGGATGTGATACACAGTGCTCTGTTCAAAGGTGACATGACTCGATAGCTGCCAAAAGATAACATCTTTCCTTATCCAACTTTTTGTTTTTTTTATTTATTTTTTTTGGACTTTTTCAAATATTTAAAAAGCTTGAAAAATAATAAAATTGTTTTATAGTTATAGAATAGGAGGAGATGAGTGTCATAATGGGAAAACAAAGTAGCTCCAAGCAGTGGAACATACCTATGCTCAATGCAAGGATCCATGTGTAGGATAGAGACACTCGGGGGAAAGTCCCCTCTTGGTAAAAATAGGGAATCAAGCTGCAAAGGATATATAAAATGGCTTTACATGGCTAGACATGAGACAAAATCGGGCAATATGGCTGATAATCAAAGTCAGGAAAGCTGGCATAAGGCTCAATAGGGCAGGAAAAGGTCATGATAATGTAATTACAACTTGACATAGGGGAGTCCTGAGGGAAATAGGCCAGCAAAATATCAAGAGGAATATGAGGCTCTTGCGAAATTCCATGGAAATACTATACAATGGACTCCCACACCCTAAGGGACAAAATGTCAGCATGGGAATCATATTCTAATAAGTCTCTAACTAGGGTACCCATGTAAGGTCAAGCTCTACCACTCATATCATGCCACTTCTAAAATAGCAAGAAGGTTTCGTGACATAATAGAGTGGGTTCGTACCTAAGGCTATAATGAAAGAGTCATAAGGTCATGCAAAATGCAAACGATGATGAAACCTAACCTATATACCAGTCTAGACATGATACCTAAAATTGGCATGAACGGGTCAATCCAACGGTTGAAACGGTGCTCAAAAAGGTCCCCTATATCATAAATTAGTCCAAAAATGGTCCAAAAGGATTAGAAACGGTCCAAACTATAGAAAAGCGGGTAAAATTTTTCGAAAATTTGAAACATTTCTATAAATAGTAAAAGATTCAAATCATTATAAAACATTTGAAATTTTTACCCATTTGAGCTCAGAACTTCAATAATGAATTCCAGGAGATCCAACCGGCGAAATCCACAACCGTTTTTTCCAACTACTTACCCATGCTCTAGTCTTTCATTTTGAGGCAAATTTCATCAAATTCCATGGTGTATTTAGGATTCTAGGCTAGTCCAATATGCCTGCCATGGGCCACATGAAAATCGAGGGGTTTTTCGTGTATAGGGCTAGATATATGTGGAAAACGCCCTCAAAGTAGCATACATACGTGGTTGTTTAGAAAACAGTCGAATATGAGGCCGCGCTTAATTATTTTTAAGTGTTCTAATCGATCAAACTCAAATTTTATGTGCAGGATGGTCCTGTAATGGAGAGAACATGAACATGGTGATGTAGAAGAAGCAGTAAGGGAAGATCTAATGGCTCAACAAGCGCTACATGCATGTAGGCTTTACAAGTTTTGGTGTCTTGGTGGCTTAAGAGCCAAACCAAGACTGTTGCAGATGTTGGTGGACTACTAGCATCCAGACTGAAAGTCGTTCCAAATAGACGTGATGTCCCTCACGATAGAAGTGGAGGACATATACTTTATTACTAAACTTTCCCGACGGGGGGAAGTGGTGAACCTATGCTCTCATGCGCCTGGAGGTGGCCTGACTATAGATGAGTACATTGTAGTGTACTGCTATCCAAACACAGAGAAGGTGGGGAGTCAAATCCCAAATAACTCCATACAGGTGCTGGGCCTAAAGGCCATCCTACTGACACTGGGTAGGATAGCAGGCTTAGCTTCACGCCACCAGGCCTCACAGCCTCTGACATTCTATGCAGTGGAGTGCATGATACCCACTGTGTACGATTGAAGAACTGCGCTACTAGGAAGCATGAAACACCAGCTCAGTGAGTGCAAGATGGGAAGAGTTCAAAACTTCGGTTTCAGCAGCATACTGAGCATGTTTTTCTTTGAGCGTGTTCCAGGATTGAACCCTAGAGTTGACGTTCCTCTACATAGGGTTGAAGATCTGGCCCAACGGCATTGGGCAGATGCGATGTGCAGACTAGGTGGAGGTAGGGTGTCCAACCCCTATCCAACTGACTTCTTTCCATGGTGGCGATGACAGATAGTTGTCATCGATGACTACCCCTATGTGGGGATATACTTTCAAAGAGACCCAGGCATGATGCTACCACAAGGATCGTCATATGGTGGCATTGGTAATGAATTTCAACCTTCTTTTAAAAAAAAATTGAGTTATTTAATTTTTTTGTGTTTTCTTATTATGTAGAATCAAAAGACATGTTTTTGGGTGACAATACATAGTGACATCTACCATGTGCATGCAAATGTGGGACCACGGCGGCCTGAAGGCTTCCCTTGTCATAGACGGAGGGGAAGAGGAGATGATAACATGGGTTTGGATGCAGAGTGTATGCTTCAAAGAATTCATACCAACTTCATGAGACTAACACATAGAGTACCCATGGCGCAAGTCAAGGACTTACTTGAGGCCATGCAGCGCTAGGTGGTGGGTGTGCCACGAGCATGGGTGTGGCTATTTCGACGGCTAGCTAGAGACATAGTGACATTCCATGATCACAAACCCCCTCCTCCTCCATAGGCTTAGATACCTGGGAGTGATACATTTTGTACTACCATGTTTTTATATTTCGGTGGCTCAAGAGCCCCAGTTTTGTATTATGACACTACGTATTACAACATTTTGGATGTTTGTAAAAACTTTTATGATGATCAATTTATTTATTTACATGTGTAAAAATTTATGTTTGTGATGAGCTTATTGTGTATTAAACAAATTCCAATCTAACACGTAGTAAGCATATGAGTCAGCAACTTGATTATTAATTCTTGGAACATGTACGTATGTTATATTGTCAAATTTATATTCTAACAATCTCACACATAAGAATCTTCTCAATAATGTCGGATCTCTAACATGGTACAAACCATTAAGCTGTGACACTACTAACTCCGAATCAAGTCGTACCTCCAGAGAGAGAACACCATGTGAAATGGAATCCCATATAAGTTCAATAACGACACTATACTCAGCAACATTATTTGAAGATGGTCATAAACATACACCTCCTGAAGACAATACCTAAACCATAGGAGTATAAATCACCCAAGCACCAGAGGCTGAGTGTTGAGTGTGACGGCTCACACCATCCACGAATCCTATGAAGGTGGAAGATTCCATTCACATCTACCAAAAGAAACAGAAACTAATCACAAACCCGATCACCATAAGAAAAAGACCTACCTATGCAAAACTGTACAATAATATACAATAACCAACCTTGGATGAAAATCATGCATAGTACTTTTTGAGATAGAGCCCATTTCTAGGCTTTGCCAAGGTCATTCCCTCATAATCCACTAACTCATAAGTGCCCTTCTCTAACACACATTTAACGATGTAAGGACCACACACATTTAACGACGTAAGGACCACACCACATGGGGTTAAACTTTCCTGCCCCCAAAGGTTCTTTTGGTTGATCCCACAAAAGGACCAAGTATCCCTCACTAAACCTCCTTGGATGGATAGACTTATCATATTGGACCTTAACGTGATGCTTATTTACTTCTAGAGCCACCAAGGGATCTCAGCGCTGCTCATCAAGTTGCTCAAGGTGGACCAAATGCTCCTCCAATGGTGATGTGTCTAGTAAGAGTTCTATGGATAGCTTCAAAGAAGGAATCTCGCACTCAACCAACAATACTGACTCCACTCCATGTAAAATTTCATATGGATAAAAACCTATGGCAGTCTTAATAGCGGTTCTATAATCCCACAAAGTAGGATATAACATGATGTGCCAATTCATCTTGCTTTGTGTGATGGTTCATTGGAGAATGGATTTGAGTGATTTGTTCACTACTTCTACCTGTCCATTCGCTTGAAGGTAGTAAGAGGAGCAATGCTCTTGCTTATACCCTGACTTTGATGCCAACTCTTCAATCATACAATTCTTAAAGTGTGATCCATGGTCAGTGACAAGCTCTTTCGGAATATCAAACTGAGTAATAATCTGGTTGAACACCAAGTGCATGGTTGTCTCACTATCGGATTTAACTGTAGGCATAGCCTCATCCCATTTCATGAAGTAGTAAACAACCACTATGATATGATGATGCCCCCCAGTTGAATCTAGGTTGCAATCCATAAAATCAAGCCCCAATTTAGTGAAGGGACCGACGGTGATGATGGGATGTAATGGGGTAGGTTTCTAGCACATATTACGTGCAAACACATGGAAAGGATGGCACCTCTTGACCGCATCTACACAATCCTTAAAGATCTACGGCCAGAAATAACCCAGTCTTAATATTTTTTGGGCTATAGAAAGCCCAGATAAATGACCACCACACGCCGCTCCATGGCAATCATTTAGCACAAGCTCAACCTCCTCGTGATTTAAACAATAACGTAAAATGGAATCTACCCCACGAAGGTACAAAATGTTATCCACTATGAGGTAATTATTGGATACATGATGTAACCATCGTCATTCATCCCGTGAGAGGTGAGTAGGGACCTTCAATGTTTGTAAATATATAATAATATCCCTATACCATGGGTCTAAAGTTGAGATTAAGAAGATGTGCTCATCGATAAACGTATCTTCACAAATGAGCTTCTCGGCTTTGCTTGGGAAATCCGATATAAGCTTCGCAAAAATTAATGATTTCTTCGATTTTACTAAAACAAACTTGAGATCGAATTCTTGCAAGATGACAATCCATTTATTATAATTTCCCCCAATCATCCTTCGAGTGAGGATGAATTGAAACAGATTGACATGGGCTACAGCCAAGATCTGGCGAAGGAGAATATAATGTCTCAACCGTTGAACCACATGTACAGTAGCTAAGGCAAGCTTCTCAACATGGGAATAACATATCTCTACTTCAATAAGATTCTATCTCTTATAGTATATGGCATGCTCTTGGAACTCCTCATCCTCTTGAACCAAAACCATACCAATCGTCTCCATGGACGCGACCACATAAAGTAGAAAATCATGGCTATAGTCTGGGGGACTAATCACCAAGGCTGATGCTAGGGATTTCTTAAGAGCATCAAAGGACTCTTGGGCTCGCTCATCCCAACAAGAGGTGGTGTCCTTCTTCAAAAGACACATAAAGCCCCTAGTCAAATGGAAAAATTGACAATGAATCTCCATAAGAAGTTTTCCATGACTTGCAAACATTGCAGATGCCGAATGTTTTTTGGGGGAGACATCTGAAGTATTGCCTCAACCTTCAAAGGGTTGACTCTTATACCCTCTTTGGAAACAATGAATCCTAATAAGCGACTAGACTTCACACAAAAGATGCACTTGTGAGGATTTAACCTGACCAAATAATGGTGGCACCTTTCGAATACTAATCTCAAATGATAGGAATGATGCATTCTCATACCAGGATGAGCAGCAAGGTCATCCAAAAACACTTCGATAATCGATTTGAGATCATGGAAGATCAAGGTCATAGCCTGCTGAAAAGTATCTCCGGTGTTCTTAAGGTCAAAAGGAATTTTATGATATGCAAAGGTTCCCCAAGGACAAATAAATGCATCCTTATGTTCATCCTCGGGTTTAATTTGTATCTTATTGTATCCGAAACATCCATCCATAAAGGAAAAAACCTCGCTACTTGCACACTCATCCAAAATCTGATCAATAAATGGTGTGGGGAAATTGTCCTTAGGACAGGAACTATTCAAATCACGGAAATTAGTACATATGCAGATCAATCCCTGCTTCTTATCAACTGGAATGGGATTTGAAACCCACTTCGTCAAGGGAATGCGATAGATAAAACTGGCTTTCAATAGTTTTTCTATCTCTGCCTTAATCGCGGGTGTTTTCCTAAGATTCGCTGCACACAAGCGTTGTCGAATAGGCTTATCATTGGGATAAGTCTTAATCTCATGTTCAACAATGCGAGGGTCGATACCTGGCATTTCATAGTAATACCAAGCAAATATATCACAAAATTGTTTAAACAACTCGGTGTATTCTTGAATCTTAGCATGGGAACATTCTGCCCCAATATAGACATTCTCTATCATTCCAGGATCATGAGAGATATTGATAGGAATGGTAGGAGATATGTTTTCCATGTTCCCATCAGCCATCGGACCATGAGAGCTTAATGGAACCATGGGACTACCAATTCTCTCATTAAGAACCTCCCTAAATTCCTCACGCTCCAAGCGGTCAAGCTTGGGAAGAAAATAAGATCTATAATGCAACTCTTCCCAAGGTGGCTCAACCCCTGACATTGCCTCAATAATCAATTCGTCTGAAGGAGAAACACTATCAAGGAAATCATGCACGTGAGAAGACTGAACTGCCCATGCAGGCAGCACATATGGGTCCTCCTCCTCCGTCCATGAAGAGGAAGGAATAGGGTCTGCAACACATCCAAGATTAGCTTGATAAGCTACCATAGTTGTAGGCAATGTCACATCCATCACAATGGGCTCAGTTGAATTATTCAGTGTAGGAATAATCCAAGGATCTTCCATATGACTCGTGTGAAAAGACACCAATCTCACAGATGGCGAAGCCTCATCGGAACTAGACCTTATCATAAGGACAGGTGCAGGACAACTAAAGCTTCCCATAAGGGATCGATACATGCCCACACCCACACTCACAATTAACGGCTGAGAGTGCTCTACAATCAAGATCGAAGCTCCCAAAGATGCTGTAACCGACAGATTCTTGAATGACATTTGATCAATCGTAACTATCTTCCCATTAAATGGAAAGCATATAACGTGAAATAGTGAATAAGCTACGGCTTGCATACTGTACATCCAATTCCTACCAAGAAAGAGATTGTAGTCCAGGGGCGCATCAACCACCTTGACCTCTATCGCAACAGTCTTCCCTCCCAAACGAACCTTAAAGGAAGGAAGGATCCCATGCGGCCTAAATGACCTCCCGTCAAACACAGTTAACATGGTAGTGTATTTAGACAACTCAAGGGAACCTAAACCCTTTCAACACGATAAAGACATAACAGAAGTAGTAGCTCCTTCGTCAATCACAATGCGCTTGACAGTCATGTTAAGACATTCTACATGAATCAAAAGAGACACATAGTAAGGCAAGTGAGGCTGAAGTCCTGCGGTTTCATATTTAATCACGGAGGAAGAATTATCATCATTCACACCAAGGGAAGAAAGCAAAGCCTTCCTTTGTGAAGGACAACTCTAAAGTACTTCTAGTGCAGACATCGCACAAGGAGTGTGGCCCAAATCCTTGACAACAAAATAGTTCTGGGAAGCTCGGGCAGTAGGATTGTGCCCCAAATTCTTAAGGACTCCCTTAGGAATGTGAGGTGCAACTTCAGGTTTATCCATAGGTTTTTCAATATGGAAAGGAGTCATTGGTGGATCAAGTTCCTTTCCAAGGTTAGGTTGTGATGAACCATAGTCCTTCACATGGGTCACAACCTTTGTAGCATGCACCATGTTAATGCAACCATGAGCACTAACATCCAGTGGATCTTGATCACCACCATACTGGTCATGGGTCCTCGAGTTCATGTTTTGATTGTGAGGTAAAGGGTTAGTCGCACAGCTGGGCCCTATGCTAAGAATCTCGAGGCTTGATCGATACGAGGGCACAAGTAAGTCAGGTGATCATCCTTACACAACTTGAAAGGAAACTTAACCTTATGTTTACATTGCTTGTCCCCCCAACATTACGGGTGTTATTGTAATTAGTAGTAGCATTTTCATTCCTATTCCCACCCTTATGTTTGTTCTTACCTTTATTTTTATTCCTTATGGGTTGCTGGTTACCCTTCTAGTCCAACTATTGCACTGAAAGCACACTCGCCATTTGGGTGGGTTGAGACAAAGCCGTGGCTTGTCCTGAAGTAGATTGGTTGATTGACAATTGGCTGACCTATTTCACAACCGAATCCGCAGGTTTAGCACTCGCACAACCAACAATGCCATCAGCATGTGGTCCAGGTTTAACTTTGGAGTCGAAACTAGAACATGGAGCATTTGGAATGATCTCATATAACAAACCAGATTGAGCATAAATCAAATCCATCTCCTGCACCCTAAAAATGGCTTGTTCCTCATTTTCCACTCTGAATGTAGAAACATCCTTCGCTATGTAAGGCAATAACGACTTAAGGAACCATTCGACAAGGAATTTTGGTGGTATAAAGGCTTTAATCAACCTCTTCTATCCATGCCACTCTTGGATATGGTCTGAGATATGTGTGGCTTTATCCTGCTGAAATGTCAACAAGAGTTTCGTTCCAACATCGTAACGCATTGGTAGCTGGAAGTGGTTAAGAAAATTCATTGCTAGGTCATCGAAAAAAGTGAATGCCCCCCTAGGTAACGCTATATACCATTTCACGGTAGGCCCTGTAAGGGTGCATTAAAATAGCCTTAAACAAATCGAATATTGGTGTAAGGAATTTGAAGAGCACCATAGGTGAAAGGTAGTAACATGTTCGCTCAGATCCTCTCCCAGTTTTCCCTCTAATTTGGGTATGTCTGAGGGAAGCTTAGCAGGGACAGCCAACCAATCTAGGTCATGAGAGACAGGATCATTCATTAATCTCAACAAGTCAGGAAGATTTATCATTGCGAGGAAAGGGAGCCTAGGATGAGTAGGCTGATGGACCACTCCCTGATAGTTTTGATTCACATAGGTCTGATTACCATAACCACCATGGCCTTGACCATTGTGCCCTCCTCCCATTTGACTCATGTAGGGTGGCATGGAAGCACCATAATGTGGTGTACCTTGACTAATCAGGGCTACAAAGCCGTAATTTGGAGAGTAAGCAAGTTGTTGATACCCGTACCCATAAGGTGAAGAACGTTGTCCATACTGTGTCCCATAATAAGGTCCATAATTCATCGCATGAGATGTCCCATGAGACACTCCGTAAGTAGGAATATATGCTCTGAAAGTAGGAATATACATTCTAAAAGTAGGAATATACACTCCAGAAGTAATAACATGACCTCTCAAAACAACGGGTCGTACTTGAACCTGAGACACAACCGGTCAAGAAGCAACAATACAGACATGAATCGTAGCAACATTCTGGCCCGAAGGACCACGTGAATGAGGTGGAGGGTGAACATTTGAAGAACTAGGGACAAAGGATGAAGGGACCTGTGAAATTATGTATGTGTTGTTCCCTATAGTCACTCATCTTGGATCTGGTATCCCAATAGGATCACTAACCCTAGGCCTAGCAAGAATATGTGATGTAGCTTCCACCACCGAGAAGGAAGGTGCAATGTGACTTGTGCTCCCAAACCTCTCCACATGGTAAGGAATGAGAGTGCCCCCAGGCATAGTGTTAGGCTCAAACTCAGACTCAACATGAAATTCCAAATCATGTGTGGGAAAACCAGACATACCATAACTACCATAACTAGTGCTAGCGGGTTCAAAATGAGTCTCATCATCTTCCAGCATTCCAAACCGGCGACGCGTCAATGGGGGATCAACACTAGAGTAAGTAGGTCTATCATGAAAAATACCTATCTTAGAAATTACAGAACCTAACTCAGTCAAATCAAGTGAAGGATCATAGTTAGGAGTAAACTCCCCATCTTCCACTTGAATGGGAGAGGGTGGTTTAGGAATACCTTCTTCATGGCCTCCATCGTGTGTGAATCAATGTGTGAAGTAGTATACCTGGATTTTATGTCTCTCTCTCCCAAAGGAGGAGGAGATGTAGAAGGAAGAAGTCCTGCTAAATGACGAGAATGGCGAGGAGCCGCATCCGAATCCACAATGACTCAAAAAATGTAAAAAGACTGTCTAACTACACAAACCCTAGGCAAGCTAACGTGCACAAAGCATACACCAATAAAATCTAAATCCAAACACAAGCAATCAAGGGTAGGATAAGTGATCTTTCGAATGAAGTAGGCATGTCTCGCCTTGGAGAGGCTTGAGACTCCCATACACAACAAGCGGAGGTACGTAACCAATTATTGTGGCCCTCAGTTTCAATGCGTAAAGTGACTATGTTGTTCGACCCCAACCTGGCTGGGACACTCATATAAAAACCCCTACAGAGTACCCCCTTGATATCCTATGTAATGCCACTAAGGTCACCTCAATATAATCAATGCTCAAGCCCATAGTCGCAGGCGAGATTGACCATATGGGCAGGGTAGCAAAGCCCGAAACTCTCGAAAGAGACCCCAGATACGAATACAATCCTGGAAATATCTCTAGTTCTACTCAGTTATGACTAGGGGTCATCCCAATCAATAACTGCTCACACTGCCTCGTGCTTAACTCTTTTGAGAGGAGTAACCTAAGAAACATTGGTTATACCAAGGAATTTCACACACTCACCTGGACATACACATACATGTTGTTGTTTAGTGGTCTTGGAGAATTTACTCACAATGAACTATTCCAAGACCTTATAAAATAGTGTAGTTCATTTTATTTAAGCATTGATTTTAATTGGATTTATTACTCAAGCAAGGTAGATGACCGTGCAACCAATGGTGTTATGACACAACATGAAGAAAAATGCACACCTAACAATCAATACAAATGCATTGTGTCCATGAAAAATAGGGTATGCTACTACGTGAAATGCACAATTTTCTTCAAATGATAAATGCAAGATTTCATATATAAAGTCTTGAGTAATACTTCAAAGCAAATCTAGTGCAAGTACTATGCAAAATGCAAGATGCAATGCATGATGATAATCAAATATTTTTGGATTTTTTGAAATTAAAATGAGATACTAAAGCAAAAGAATGATTCTACAACCCCCAGACTCTGCAAGCACAATCAAGCAGAAGTAAAGCAAAGTACTAAGGTAAAATAAATCTAATGCACTAATCCCAAAACAAAAAATCGAAAATGCAATGACAAGAACATTCTTCAAAAAAGAAATTTTACCCTAAAAAAAACGTTTCTGGTCAGAAACAAATGTGTATAGAGACTCTAGTAGTATCAAAGGAGACTCAGCAATCATCGAAATTCACCCAGCAACAACCAATCTTCCTCTAGAAGGAAAAACTAAGGGCATGCGTGACTATTCGCAGTAAACCTGCATGTGTACGCGGATATAGAAGTGAAACCCAAGGTATATTCATAAGCAAAATAATCCAATACTTATCTATATTGTGCATTTACTCATTCGTCCACATGATCCTGCTTCGCTTTACAAGCCTTGGGATCGCCTATGGACTTAGATGTTATGTCAGCATGTCGGTTACTCCACAACATCAAATAATTAATGTCCAGCCAGTACATTCTCTTGTCAACTGGGCTTGGAACTTTACCACGACCATTTCTAGGTCTAGGATCTACTATGGATCCTCAGGCATATAACATCACAACATACACTTATACCAATATACACTTATATCAACAATACCCCTTACTCGGCAACCCCTCACAACAACCATTTACCTTTTACCTTTAGGGTGCAACACCCTACTGCATCTATTTAGCCTGTCAACACAAGCAATATAAGAAACTCATCAATGCTATTATTCTAAAACTGTAACCATATTTCATATCATTCACTATCAAGTATTGAGACACCAGGAGTGCGCCCACTCCCTAGGGTGTAATCAATATTGAAAACCCTTTCATGACTCAACATCGGAAAAGTGTGCACCCTTTCCCGGTGTGTGCCATCTATGCCCTATTCATGCTCAAGCAATCGATTATCGTGGAAATAAAATCAAAACATGTTCTACATATGGAATTTTTAAAAATTAAACATGCATATTCTTAGCAAGGGTCACAGAACACTTATCCATTTGCCGACGCAGTATTCCTTTGTTAAGGAGGAATGGGGGCTCCTTCTCTGAGTTAACAGTCCCTCGGTTAGCCATCCCAACTCCTTTTTGCATTTCATATCCACACATGTCTTACTGACATAATTTATACCATCTCACTCATGTTTCTACCAAACATGCAGTGCAGATGAGACATTTCCAAATGTCCAATGGCGTTTCACCCGAAACCCATTTCCAAGGGAAAACCTTCCCATGAAGTTTGGCTCTTGCAGGCCATCACACATGACCTTCCTACAGTGTGTACCCCTAGCACATTCACCAAATAGCCAAACATTCAATCACTATCTAATAATACAATCCAAATTGATTGTTCCATAGCCAAGCAATGACATTAGTAATTAAATTCAATAAGAATTTGCAATTCTGTCTACTACAGAAATTAGTTTTCTTAGCAATGAGGTGATCCTCAATTGTGGGTCTCTTGTAAGCAGCACTACTATGCCCATTATAATTTTATGCTTACTAGCATAACATGAATACCCACTTACCATGCGTCCTCCTGACACAATCTTATACAAGCCAATAGTGATTAGTAGTCGTCGGCAATTTCTTAAATACAAAATTAACAATTCAAATTTAACAACCCATTATGCATACCAACTGTTTTCATAGCTATGAGACTCTTCTCACAAGGTTTGGCTCTTTCACATGGTAGATTCTGGCATTTGTCATGGTCTTACTCTCATTGCCATGCTCTAAATAATCTACCTAAAACATGAGCTTCAATCAACCAAACACTTGGTAAGTCTAGGTGCATATAACCTTTTCATTGCTACAACCATCACTGAAGAATTTTTAGAATTTATAAAATTCAAATACTTCCAGCTGTTAGTCATATCAAAATTACCAAAACTCATTTACTTCATGTAGTCATTATCATACTAATATTTGCAAGGCATAGTCACATCATTCATGCAATTAAAGGAAATGTTTAGATACTCCTTACTTCACAAGTGTATCATTTGTACCACCTTGCTCTTCCATAGAGCATTTCTGGCAGCCAATTAATCATGACTATCCTCTATATGCACTTACTATCCTGCATTCATAACAGCCTTTGAAATGGTTCCTGAATTGTCATCAATTCATCATTTCAGCCATTAGTTATTCATAATATCACATGCACTCATCTCAATGCATTCATGCAATACATCACAACATTTGCACCCATGCTGATGTATGCATACTCACAACATTGCTCAAATTTTTCACATGCATCCATTCAATGCATAACTACAAGATCTTAATGCATATCCATTCAATGCTACCTTGCATTGATTTATGAATACTATGCATTCAACATACCATGCATAGCCTAACCATGACTACTTCATATGGAATGCATTACTATAATCAATATCATCAGTACTTACTTTTCTTGGGATACTAAGCTCAATCAATATATACAAGCATGACACCTTTCTATCTTCAGATATCGACATGATATGAGGTCTCTTACCTTTACCACTCCTTGGAATTTGTCATAATTAAACCATTACCTACATGGGTCCTACTTACAGCCTTGGCATGACCAATTTGGTTGGTCCTTTGCAGGAGATTGTAGAATTTGCTCACCAACTTTTGCTTATGGACTTGTTGCATTATCCCTTCATCTAGAGGGTTTCTAGTCACATTCATCAGCATCAGCAACATATTCAGCTAGGTCCATGTCATCGTTGGTTTTTCCACTAATGCCAACACCAATGCAATGACTATCATTATTGGTTCATTATAGATGTATAATCCTCAATATCCTATGCATGCAATACATATCCTTACACATTTCAGGTATAAAACTTAGGAAATGTAGTTATAATTAGCAAGATAGGGTTTAAGGAAACTTCCCTTTTCAAGTCCCACATCCTCACATGGAACTCCTCTTCCACACAACAACTGGTTAGCCTTCATAGTCTTGCTACCTCTAGGCATGGAATTCTTGAATTTGTCCATATTGACAACATCATTGTTTGTCAAAACAACCACTAGTAATTTTTTGTTCCATACTCAGGTTCTGGTGACTTTCCCTTGTTCCCTACTGGATAAGCTTTCCAATGCCTATCCACATGCTTTATTTTGACCTCGAGTGTGGAGACCACACCACTTCTAAAAATGAAGACTTTCACCAAATATCGGCATTTTACACACAACTGCATTTTGGAATGGGTGCCAACTTTAGCCACCTGTAAACCCACTGAAATACAGCTGAAAATCCCACTGAAGATAGTCGAAATCTGCTGGAAAATCCTACTTGAAAAACTCAAAATTTCCTCTATAGAATTGGCTCTCATTTCATCTATCAATCCGATGTTTCGGCAATCCAAACCACTAACTTCTCCGCTGTTCATCGACAATCGGATCTTCTAACGTGTCGGACGGCTAGTTCTCTAAGCTTCCGACACTCCGGTAGTCTGATCTTCATCTTTCATCCGACACTCATCGATGATCCAATCAACTAAATTTTTTCGACGTTTTCTATACTTAGAAAAATTTTAGGTTTTTCTTCTTCTTTCCATCGCCACATCGGCTGCTCAAACAACCATCCTTCCCCGACGTTTCGGCGATCTTCAAAAGATCCCTACTGAAACTGGGGCTCTATCTTCAACTAATTTCCACTAAAACTTCTCTTCTCTTCCTCCGTTGCATAGGCAACCTCATCTTCTATTTTCCTCCGATTCTTGCTGCCGCATCGGCTACTCAAACAGTTAAATTTTTCCGATGGTTTCCATACTTAGACGAATTTTCAAAATTTTGTCTTCTTATTTCTTCCATCAATGGCATCAAAAGTCCTTTCGGCTAACTGAGCCGATGTGTCGGCTGCTCAAACAGCTAACGCCTTCCGATGATCTTAACACTTAGAGAATTCTTGAATTTTCTGAATTTTCATCCACGTCGGCGATCAAATCTTCTATCCTTCGGAAGGATAGTCCATTAGACATCCACAATGGTAGACGTTCAATCCAATCAATTCATCCGACATAGCTCATCGAATATCAGAAACTCTATCCACTAACCATCGCCGATGGCCGACTATTCCTGGACTTAGAAAAATTTTCAAAATTTTCCCTTTAGCCTTCTTCTTCGCTGCTTGATCGGCTCAACTTTCTTCTTTTCATCAGCGAAATAGTTCCTTCAGCAGCCGCAACTGTGACCCATCATCTTTGATCTTCTTCCGATCGGCGACACAACCTGATCGGCATCGACAGTCTCTTCTCGTCAGAAGTCTAGTGCTCTAGACTTCCGCAACTGCGGGCGCATGAACAACTTTCTCTTCTACCGGCCGACGATTTCTATACTTAGAAAAAATTTTGAACTTTCTCTACGGCATTGGCGACTGGAAGGACTAGCATCGGAAGAATAGTTCATTCTGCAGCCGCAACGGTGGACACATTATCTACTACATTTTGCCGATGTTCATCGACGATCAATACCACTAATGCCCGCTGGTCACTGATGATTTTCTTGCCTTAGAAAAATTTTCAAAAAGATTTTCCCATTGCGTCGGCTACTGGAACATCTTCCTCCCACGGAATCGGTGGTCGAAGGCTCTATTTGTCGAAGGGATATTCCTCTAGCTGTCTGCAATGGCGGCGCTCGATCAGCTAAGCATCGACGATTGAAACAACTATCTTTCACCGATCGTCGATGGTCTTCAACAATTAGACAATTTTTTATTTTTTTATTTCAAAAATTTTCTCTTCTTGACTTCTCTGTACGGAACATAACCTCTGTCAGCAGTTGGAACCACTAACTACTATGTGTCGGCGAACTCAACAACTATTTTCCACCGACGGCATCGGTGATCTAAACAACTAAGTTTCGTTGACGCCGAAAGTCAACATCGGGCGTTTCTTCCACTACATCGAGCCGACGTTTTGGTGGCCTTTGCCTGATCTTCTCCAAAACTATGGCTCCCACATCCACTAAGTTCCGCCAATAGCCGATGAAAACTTAGACAATTTTCCCATGATTTTCTTTCCAAGTGTTCCCGTCGGGCGTGCTTCTTCCTATCCCCTCCGCTACATCAAAAGTCCCTTCCACTAAGTGTTCCGATGGTCCGACTGTTCCAACACTTAGAAAAGATTTTGAATTTTTTTCTATCAGCAACCTCTTATTTCTCATTTCTCTTCTATTGGGAAGAGGGAAACCTACCTCTGTCACTGCACCTTGGTGGTCCATTCAGGCCCATGCTGGAACATGAGCTCTGATACCACGTTGTCACATCCCTGACCCTCTGACTGGCGAAGAGGACGCGACTAACACCACAAACAAATTGGAAAATAGCCCCATGAACATGGACAAGGATAAATGCTAAAATTAAAAGCTTAAGCATAATGCATAATAAGATGCAGAATTACTCAACATTTAGCGGAAGCAACACACATACATTTCCAACATTGAACATGTTCATCATAATTAATTTGACATCAATATAATTGCAGAGATGGAATAGTCAAGGTAACTTATCTTTTGATGAAGAACTTGCCCCTCAACCAGCTACGTCGCTGCAATGTTCCACCCAACCATAGGCCAGCATGCTCATCAATCTCTCAGCAACACTGCCACCCTCAAGCTGGGCATGATTCCTCAAGGAATAAGGGTCAATGCAGGCTTACACATAGCCAAGGTTTTCCAACACATAGCCAAACCCACACCATAGGGTTCACCAGGTTGTCAAGGAGCTAGGATAGGCTAAATGCCAAGCTGGTGACCTCAACACCAGTCTTCTCATGCATACCCAGCCTCTAATCCCACTCTCAACAGTCTGAAGACCACCCACTGCATACCGCAGCAAACAACACACTCATGTCTCTGTGATGAAGGCAAAGACAACCGGGGACAGTCCCAAACAAAATATGAAACATAGATCAATCCCACAAGGCAACTCAGAGTTTTTCTTTGCCCTAGCATGGCAAAAACAACTCAACAGCAACCCAAAACTAGGGTACTTCAGCAACATCCACAAACTCACAATGAAAACGATGGCAACTTTACACAGTCCCAAAATAGGGAAGAATCCAAACTCCCAGTGTAGACATGGGAAAACTCATCCGATGGATTTGGAAATCAGTAGTCACCCAACATGCATAAACCCACAGCACACACAGTTCCCCAATGTAAACACTGAACATGGTCACACAGACAGAAAATGGGGAAAGAGGACAAACTCTCGACCTGTGCGAAAAGGAAAAAACACAGCCCAGGCAGAGCATGGAAGAAACCCACACACAATCCGAATGGAGGAAGAATCAGACTCTCAACAACATCCAAAAAATTCATGAGAAAAACAACAGCAACCCAAATCGTGGGTTACACAAACAGCAAGCCCGAATCACGGGTTAAACCCAACAACAAGCAGAAATTGTGGATTAAAACCATGGCTATGACACATACCAGCAGAAATCGGGCCCTTGAGGCCGTTCTACCTGCTCGCTGCATACACAAACCAGAGAAGAACCACAGATTGGTGTGCGTGGAAGAACAGGATGAAGAATCCCAGCCTGCATGTGAGGAGAAGGGAGCGAACAGACCTGGCCTAAGCACGCGCGGGTGAATAGATCATGGAGATAACATGTAGTGGAGTGAATGAATGAAAATCCAGGCATGAGGAGAACGATGGCTTTTGCTGCTGGGCATGTGTACCATCTGAACTGACAGCATCCTACCAAACTGATGCCTCCCCATGCCCACGTTTCCTCAGTCAATAACTGCCCTCAACAACTCAACAAAACATTAAAGAGGTTGGATGAGACAAGGGAAGATGGTAAATCAAACAAGGTGGTAACACATGGGTTTCCCCCCCATAGACCAAGGTTTGACATCCCCCACCCTTATCCTTTGGAATCATTCCCTTTTCATTCAACGTTGCACTGCTATAGCTAGTTGTGGGTTTATTTTAATTGATGTGTGTGTTTACATGATGCCAAACTATAATGTGCCAAATAGCACGATATACCATCGGCAACTACCCCTATTGCCGAAACATACACAACCAAATCGATGGTGGGGCTTTTGCCTTTAGCTCCTCACCATGATTAATTACATTATATACATCATGCAAACGGGGTCAAAACCGGGGTGTTACACCACTTGGGCCTCCACCTCCTCAATCCTCCATCTCTCGATAGCAAGCTCACAAGAAAAAGGAAATCTTCGGAAGAACACCTAAGTGCTCCAAGGGACAAAGGGATGCAAACTCAAGCACTATTTTTGGCAACGATAGACTATAGTTTCTTTTCTCTCAATTCTGTTATGCCTTCAATGTATCCAAGGGATTCCTTATATATCTTTTCAATGGGGTAATCAAAGGCCAAATCCGAGTGATCTCAAGGCATATGGAAGGCTAGGAGAAAAGTGAGTCATATCCATGTCAAGGAAAACTCCAAAGTATTTGGAGTTTTGTACACATCCCAATGTACATGGTTTTAGAGGTCAAAACCGTGTATATACAGGATAAGGGGTTTAAAAGTCGTGTATAGCAATTTTCACATATTTTTAGGGATGGTCTAGGAAAGATGAAAGGACAAAAAATGGTCCAAGGAGTTTAAGGAGTCTACAGAGGGACAGGTGAAGGCCATACAAGTGTGATTCACCTGGTGTGGTAAAATCAGCTATAACAAGCACTCTCATCTACAGAAGCAGAGTACAGAGGAGTTGTAAATGTAGCAACTCAATGTTTATGGTTGTAGGGGATATTTGGTGAGTGTGGCTTTGAATCAGAGTTTTCAACTATTATCTATTGTGATAATAAGAGTACCATTCAAATATACAATGATTGAGTTCAAATATAGAGATACAAACACATTGAGATCCATATGCACTACATCAGGCAGCTTGTGCATGATGGAACCATTCACCTACTCTTCTGTGCATATTCAGAACAAGTAGCAAACATCTTCACCAAATTTTTTTGTGAGAAGAAATTCAACAATCTCAAATCACTATTGGCGATTGTTGATCATGCTGTGAAGCATGATTGATGACAAGATTTTTAAATTTTCTTTTACTATCCATGATTGAGGGAGGATTTTCCCACTGGGTTTTTTCCTCTTTCCTTGGTTAAATGGACATGGAGTATGTAAAGGGTGACTAAGACTTGCTACTAGGCCCTATATTTTCTGATATTTACTCATAAAGTTGGGCTTAAGGGGGGGTTTTAGAATAATCAACCCATAGTTATCTACCTTAGACATTAATTAATCCATTTTTGTCTTATTTGCCTAGTTTCCTATATTCCACTCTATGCAAGTTGTCTTCCACATGTCCTAGAAGTCAAAATTGCAAAAAATGAGTCATGGAGTGCTTGGGAAACCTCTTGGAAATCATATTTAGCATGTCTTCTTTATTCCAAATCCTCCAAATCACATATCTGCTTTTTCTGCTAAGTTGCCTGTTTTATTGATAAATAAGGCAAAAGGAAAAGTACGACTAGGTGTAGTTGACTTGTCGTTTTCCCTCATCATCCTCCATCCTTTTCTCCTAATAAAAGCATGTATGAGTTGTCTTTCCATCCCTTATTAGGTTTCCTACTTGACTTTTCCAATTCGTTAGCCTCTAAGTGGATTTCGAAACTGCTTTATGCACCTATGGGGGATTTGACTATATTTAGTAATCCTAATTTTTGAATATTTCAAATGGAATCCTTATTCATTCGAATCTCTCATGTAATTATATATTGCTGTAGCCTATTACTTCATAATTTTTTATATTGTACACTTATTTAATACAGATTAGTGTTATGCTCAAATTTCAATCTCCTTTGTTTGTAAATTTGCATGTTTGATTAGCAATTTTGTCAGTGCAATTGTTCTATCACTTGGGTTCAATTTCCATAGTCCAATATTGTGACAGACTTGAAGAAGTAGGTCGAAGAGCTTAAAGCATAGCAGAGACCAAGTATGACTCCTGAGGTGGTAGAAGAGCACAAGAAAACAACATTTGAGGCTATTTACATAATTAAGGAAGGTGAGAAAATATGTAATTAAGGAATCAACATAGTATATGCAATGTCGGAATTGCTCCTAGACAAAGAAACAATAGAGAAAATAAAAAAGGATTTGCGCCAAACTGAGTTGAAAATAACAACAGTTAAGGAAGACATGAGGAATCTTCCTATAAATGAAAATATCACAAAGGTAGTCGAGATGAAACGGCTGCAGCAGTAAGGAAAAACCCTCTGTGACCAAGAGCAAATCAGGAATGAAGAAGTTACATCACAGTAGTCTGAGGCCTGAATGAGTTACATGGCTCATTCAACATGTACAGAAGAAGATCCAATACATAAATAAGGTGCTGGAAGATGCACCGTTAGGACATATCCATTCTGACCGTGTGGAGGTGCAACAAGAAGTTTCCCAATTATAAGGAATTCTCAAATAATTTTAGTGCAATTTTAGAACTATGGTGCAACAACCGTTTGAGCCATAAACCCTGCTTAGTGGTTCGAGACGAGCCACATGTGACTGTTGGGGGACTGTTGGTCTAGGAAAGGGAAATATGAATAATACGTAGAAGAAACAAATATGCACAAGAAGGAAATTGGAACGTATGAGCAGGAAGGAAAATAAAGCATGCAACAGAAAGGAAGGTAAAGGGAGGAAATGAAGTAGAAAAGAGAGAAAGTTGTAACAAGGAGCATTGCGATAGAGGAAAATAGAATCTACAGGTGTGCAAAAAAGTAATGGCTAGAAAGCGATAGGTCAGGATGATCATGGGTACTAAAGTTGATGTAAGCTGGAGGATGATGCACGTATGAAAGAATACTTATAAGTCAGGCCGATAGAGCCTTGTGTCAGTCATTCCTATGATAGTTTGTAACTATTTTGATAGTTGATTACTACTTGTAAAAAACATATTGAATGTAGTCAACCATGCATGGTCTTGTAAAACTTATAAATAGGAGAAAACGATTTTGTATAAGGGTTAGAAAAAGTTGAATGAAATAGAGAGAAAGTGTATAGTAGTATTGTAGAAGGTTGTTGAGCTGCAGATCCCTTTCTGTAGAAGGGTTGTTGATTAGTACGATTCATTTTTTAGCTTAGTGCGTAGATAGTAGTTAGAAGAGTCGATTCAGGCTGTGTGCAGATCAATAGGAGTAGTTATAAGGAAAGGATAATAAAACTAGAGAGCATGAGACATAGAAAGAGTTTGTGAACCAAAACACATATCTCAAAGTCTACAATCAATTTGTAGAGTAAAAGGTGCATATATTTTGCATGCCAGATGAAGAGCACCTTTGTGGTTTTTACCCAGATGGGTTTCCACGTTATTTGTTGTGTCGCTTGAATGTGTATGTTGAATGTTTGTAATTTATCTTGCATTATTTACATTTATTGTCTAATTCAATGTCACATTGTTAGTGGAAGGAACAAATGAATGAATGAGCAATAAGATTAATAGTATTTTATATCATTTCAAGTTGTTTTGTTGATAAGTTGTTAAGGGAAAAAATGTTTCACACATTGGTTATGTCGCATGTTGGCTTTGTTGCACTATTGCGCCATTATCGAGTTAGAAAATGACTCCTTCCTTTCGAATCCATCAAAAACCTTGCTTGTTCCCCCAAGGAATGTAATCCCTCACCGACTACATAAACATGGTTCTAGCAGTTACCCATTAAGATATCTTCGATGAGACTACTCCTGCGCTACAGGTGTTGCTGACTGAGCTTTCTCTATTGGGTCGATATCTTTGGGTGTTTTGTTAGGTTACAAAGGGTAAAGAAAAAAGGAAATAGATGAAGACCAAAGGAACAACCTTTGAAATATAGGAATATACATTTGATAAAATTCCTAGGGAAGATATAGATAAATAGAAGTCCAAAACTGAATTGTTAGACAAGTATAAAGATGTGGCAAAAAAATATTCTCATGAAACATTAAAATTATTTGATGAAGTGAGAAAATTATCCAGTCAGGATATATCCCTGCTGACTGTTATGGATCATGCTAAAAATAGATTGAATTTTGAAGTGAATACAGGAAACAAAGTTGCTAAAATGAGGATGAACTTAAAGAATATCTCTACTATTGATATGATACATATACATAGAGAAACATGTGACATTATTTATATTGATTTGTTGAAAGAAACATTGCAAGTGTCAAAATTACAATCAAGAAAGAAAAATTTTGAAAAGTTACTCAGGAAGGAGAACATGGAGAACAAATCCCACTAGACACAAATTAACAAATTGCAAGTAGAATTATTCGTGGTTAATAATAAAGCTGACAAGGCAGCTATTGCACAAAAGTTGTTAAGTGAAAAATAAAATGCTATTCAATCGTTAAAAACAAAATATGAAGGAAGTAAAAGAAAAGAATAAAGAGAAGGAAGTGCAAGTTATTTCACCTTCAGTACTGTTAGAATAATCAACCCATAGTTAGCTACCTTAGACATTAATTAATCCAGTTTGTGTCTTATTTTCCTAGTTTCCATATTCCACCTTATGCAAGTTGTCCTCCACACATCCAAAGTGGTCAAACTTGCTAAATTTGAGTCATGAAGTTCTTGGGAAACCAATTGGAATCAAATCTTCTTTATATATGGCCTTCCTAGTGCATGTCTTCTTTTTTTGCTTTATTGCTTGTTTTTTCTGAGTTTTAAGTCAATTGGGAAAGTTTGACTAGGTGAATTTAACTTGTTTTTTGTCCTCATCATCCTCCAATTTTTTCTCCTAAGAAAATCATGTATGAGTTTTCATTCCACCATCTATTAGCTTTCCTAATTGATTTTGCCAATTCGTGAGCTCCTAGACAGATTTGGAAACTCCTTTATGCACCTATGGGGGATTTGCTTAGATTTAGTAAGCCTGCTTTTGACCAAATTCGAATGGCATCCTTATGCATTCGAATCTCTCATGTAATTATTTATTGTGGTATCCTATGGCTTCATAGGGTTGGCTATTATACACTTATTCAATATAGATTAGTGTTCTTCTCCATATTCACTCTCCTTTGTGTGTAATTTGCATGTGTAATTGGCAATTTTTGTGAGTATAATTGTTCTAACACCTGGGTTCAATTTCCACATGGTATCATAGCCTTTGTATATCAATTTCTCTCCTTTTAATTTTTTAATGCAGGTTCAACATCATTGACTAGGAGCATTCTGCTGACTGAAGGGATAATTTCTAAGCTATGGATCAATCTCAGAAGATCATTTTGACTCCATTTAAATTATTTGAATGGAAAATAGAGATGGAGATACTATTGAGAGAAAAATTCCTCTATAGAGTGACTATGGAAACAAAACTAGAGCCCAATGCAGCTGCAGAGAAAATTAAATGGCACAACAGGAGGGATGAGGCCTATGGTATCCTGTGTCTGAGCATATCCAAAGACCTCCTTTTCCATCTTGATGGATTAACATCACCAAATGAAGTATGGGAGAAGATTTTTGAGATTTTTGGTAAGACAAATGAGATGAGGGGACATCAAATTGAAAATGAATTGATCTCCCTGAGTCCCAATAGCTTTGAATCCCTGCAACTCTATTTTTCCAAGTTCAAATCCCTTGTTTTGCAGCTAAAACAGCGTGGGATCGAAAAGAAGGATGAGCAAATGGTTTTGGACATACTCTCAAAGCTTGGCCTTGACTATTCAGTGTTTTTCTCGACCTTCTATGCCACAAAGTTGACAGCTCGAACCTGGAAAATGCCTAGCCTTGCATATTTCATGGAATCTCTCACACAAGAACAAGATAAATTGGTGATGATGGGCACCATCAAACATTCCAAAGACCAATCTCTAGTTGCTGGGGATTTGAGGGTGGATTCAAAAGGAAAGAAAAAAGCTAGGAATCCACCTGAGCAAAAGAGAGACAAGAACAAGTCTCCAGAGGAACCCCAAGGTTCCAAGAAGAACCCCTAGAAGAAGAAGAAGAACAAAGGAGAAATGAGCAAGTGCGCATACTGTAGTAAGGACAATCATCCTGAAAGATCCTACAAGAAGAAGAAAATTGACATGCTGACCCAAATCCTAGAGAAGAATGCCATCTCCCTTATAGAAAGCTCAAAGAAGAGGGAAGGAGGATCAAATTCAGAAGACAGAGAGAGAGTACATGCATTGGTTGCTGGCACATCAAGATCACCTAGTTACATCATTGATTCTAGAGCTTCAAGACATATGGTTTCGAACAAGGATGAATTCACCTCACTTGACATGTTGAAAGGTCCACCAATTGTATTGGGAGATGACTCTCTCACTGAAATTTTGGGCAAAGTGAGGATTGATCTTGACCATGGTAAGTTCAGCAATGTATTGTATGTTCCACGTCTTGCCTCTAACCTCTTATCAGTGTATCATATGACCCACACAAGGTCTCCAAAGAAGGTCATATTCTCCCCTGATGAAGTTGAGATCACAAAGATCTCAAGTGGTAAAGTCATTGCAAAAGGAATTACAAATCACACTTCAAAGGTATACATGTTCTCACACTTCCTACCCTACTCAAACCCCTCTGCTCTTCTGATTCATGCTAATGAAGCAAGCAAGATTTGGCATGAAATATTTGGCCACCTCAATTACATGTATCTTTCCAATCTTAGTGAAAAATAAATGGTCATAGGGTTACCAAATATTAAGTTATCCAAAGGAGTCTGTCAAGGTTGCATCTTAGGAAAACACCCAGACCATAAATTTGAGAAAGCTAGTCATCAGAGAACCTCTGCACCTCTTGAGTTGATCCATAGTGATGTTGCTAGCCCATTTCCTCATATTGCAATGAGTTAGGCCAAATATGCATTGAAATTCATAAATGACTTTTCCAAGTATTGCTGGGTTTACTTCTTGAAACACAAGTTTGAAGTTTATGGCCTCTTCAAAGTCTTTAAGGCTTTGGTTGAAAACTAGTCTGGGAGGAAACTCAAGCTCCTCAGGTATGAAAATGGTGGTGAGTATTTCAAATCAAAGTTCATTCAATATTTTGCATATGCAGGTATTCAGATGCAACATTCTATCCCTTACACACCACAACAAAATGGTGTTGCTGAGAGGAAGAACAGATCACTGAAAGAGATGGAAACATGCATGATGGAGGCTAAGACTTTGCCACCAAATTTTTGGGCCGAATCTATAAACTATGAAACATATATTCATAATAGGGTTCCTCATAAATATCTTGATGGTATGACTCCTTTCGAAGGATGGAGTGGGCATAAGCCAGATGTCACCCATTTCAGGATTTTTGGCTCAAGGGCTTGGGCTAGAATTCCAACAGAAAAGAGGAAGCCTTTGCAGCCTCAAAGCCAAGAGTGTATATTTGTTGGGTACTCTGAAGATTAAAAAGGGTACAATATGATCAATTTGAGCACAAAAAAATCCTTCATTGAAAGGTGTGTTCAGTTCCAAGAAGAGCCCCTAGCAGCAGTGGAAGTTGGAGAATCTTCTTCACCACCGGAACCTTTGAATGTAAGTGAAGAAATATTTGAACTTGCTGATTCTGATATGTCTGATAATTATGATTTAATTTCAGATCATAACAGTCCTACAAGACCAAAATGGGCAGCAAATACCATTCATGCAGCTGGAGAACTAGCTGGAAATCCTAATGATCCTAGGAGGACTAGATCTCAGTCTGAGCGTGCTCTGTGCATGAAAGATCCTATGTTTGCATAGAAATGATATATGATGGTTGAATCAGACCCACATACATATGAATATGCATAAAATGATCCAAGATGGAAAACAGCCATGAAAGAAGAGTTCAACTCACTCCAGAAGAACAACACTTGGGAGCTGGTTGATCTTCCCCCAGGGAGGAAGCTAGTTCAGTGTAAGTGGTTTTACAAAAACAAATTTTATGCTGATGGTTCACCTTTGAAATACAAGGCCATATTGGTAGCCAAGGGATACTGACAGGTACATGGCATAGAATACAATCAGACCTTTGCACCAGTGGCAAAGATGGACTCCATCAAGCTAGCCTTAGCCATTGCAGCTTCAAAGTAGTGGGAGGTACATCACATGGATGTGAAGTGTGGTTTCCTGAATGGATATCTCACTGAAGAGATTTCATGGAGCAGCCTCAATGATTTTCTACTAATCCATCTCTTGTGTGCAGGATAAAGAAGTCATTGTATGGGCTTAAGCAAGCCCCCAGGGCTTGGTATGCCAAGATTGATAGATTTCTGCTATCACTGAATTTTGTTCGATGGAAGTCAGATCAAAATGTCTATTTGAAGCTGATTCATGGTTCATTAATGATCATTGTTTTGTATGTTGATGACATTCTCATTACAGGAATCTCAAAGGATGAAATTGCCTCCTTGAAGGATGCAATGAACCATTCCTTCTCAATGACTGATTTGGCCATATTGAGCCAATTATTGGGGCTTGATATTGCTCAAACCAAAGATGGAATCAAAGTACATCAGTCCAAGTATGCCTTGTATTTTCTGAACAAATTCAACATGAAGGATTGTAAGCCAAGCAAGACTCCCTTCCTTTCAAGATTTAAGCTTGAAGAAGCTGATTCTTCACCTATGGTAAACAATACACTGTATAGGAAATTGATTGGATGTTTGATGTATCTTACACATACTCGACCTGATATTTATTATGTAGTAAGTGTGGCTTCAAGATACATGGATCAGCCTCATGAGATCCATTGGAGAGCAGCCAAAAGTATCCTTAACTTTGTTCAGGGAACAAGGACTCATGGGATCTTCTACAAAGCTAAATCTGATCTTGATTTGATTCGGTTTACTGACAATGATTGGGAAGGTGAAAACACAGATTGAAATTCAACATCAAGATATGTGTTCATTCTTGCTAAAGGAAAAATCAGCTGGTCAAGCAAGAAACAAAGTGCCATTGCACTCTCATCTACAGAAGCAGAGTCAGAGGAGTTGTAAATGCAACAACTCAATGTTTATGGTTACAGGGGTTACTTGGTGAGTGTGGCTTCAAATCAGAATACTCAACTACTATATATTTTTATAATCAGAGTACCATTCAAATTTGCAATGATCCAGTTCATAGACAAATAACCAAACACATTGAGATCCATATGCACTACATCAGACAGCTTGTGCATGATGGCACCATTCACCTACTCTTCTGTTCATCTTCAGAACAAGTAGCAGATATCTTCACCAAAGTTTTTTGTGAGAAGACATTCAGCAATCTCAAATCACTGCTAGGGATTTCTGATCATGCTATGAAGCATGAGTGATGACAAGATTTTCAAATTTTGTTTTACTGTCCATGTTTAAGGGGGGATTTTTCCCACTGGGTTTTTGCCTCTTTCCTTGGTTAAATGGACATGCAGTATATAAAGGGTGACTAATCCTTGTTTCTAGGCCCTATAATTTTCTAATATTTTACTCATAAGTCAGGCTTAATGGGGGGTGTTATAATAATCAGCCCATAGTTAGCTACCTTAGACATTAATTAATCCAATTTTTGTCTTATTTTCCTAGTTTCCATATTCCACCTTATGCAAGTTGTCCTCCACACATCCAAAGTGGTAAAACTTGCTAAATTTGAGTCATGGAGTGCTTGGGAAACCACTTGGAATCAAATCTACTTTATTCTTGGCCTTCCTAGCGCATGTCTTCTTTTTCTGCTTTTTCTCAGTTTTAAGGCAATTTGGAAAGTTTGACTAGGTGAAGTTAACTTGTTTTTTGTCCTCATCATCCTCCACTCTTTTATCCTAATAAAAGAATGTATGAGTTTTCCTTCCACCATATATTATCTTTCCTAATTGATTTTTCCAACTCGTGAGCTCCTAGACAGATTTGGAAACTGCTTTATGCACCTATAGGGGATTTGCTTAGATTTAGTAAGCCTGCTTTTGACCAAATTCGAATGGAATCCTTATGCATTCGAATATCTCATGTAATTATTTATTGTGGAAGCCTATGACTTCATAGGGTTGGATATTGTACACTTATTCAATACAGATTAGTGTTTTGCTCCATATTCAGTCTCCTTTGTGTGTAATTTACATGTGTAATTGGCAATTTTCGTGAGTGTAATTTTTCTAACACCTGGGTTCAATTTCCATAAGTACAAAATGGTACATATTCCCTTTCCCAAGCTATGTCTCAATTAATTCCTAGATATATGGAAATAAGTAGTTTGAAAAACCAGTATAAAGATTTGCAAGACATAGTTGTAAAAAGAGAACATGAAAGAAAGTCATTAGAGAAGAAATGTAAAGAGATGGTAGATAAGAATAATAAGTTGACAAAGCAAGTGACAGGATAGTGGGCCTTAAATGGAGCTAAGCATATCATATGGGATGTCCTAATAACATAAGAATCCAATGTCAGTCCTTATTTAGATTACATTTTAGACAAGGAGATTGTGATGCAAGTAGCTATACAAAGTGAAATGGTAGTGAAGAAGGTTTTGAATAAAAAATCCAGAGACACAATTCGGAATGCAATTAGTTTTTTAAAAAGTTTGAAAAAGGAGGACATAATAAAGGACAATATTATAGATAGAATCTCAACCATTACATGGGAAAGAAGGTGGCGAGAAAATATCAACATTTAGATACAATTCAAGATAAACTTGATATTATGAATCACCAAATTAAGGAATTCATCGAACTGTTTAGTCCCTTGTTGGTGGCAAGGGGTTGGGTTAAGTTGCGCACCATCGCAGATGCTACACAAGCTACGAAGGCACCATACATGATGAAGATAGTGTAGGAGGAAGCAGATAGAGTACTTTTGATTATTTTGTGTCACTTTTTGTCCTTTTGACCACATTTGGTGGATACTGATCATTAGTCAGTTAGGAGTTAGGTAGAAGTTAGTTAAAGTGGACCATGAATGTAAAGCCACAAGACTATGAATTATTATGTAAAATAGTCTGGAATAGGAAAATTCATTAAGTAGTTGAGTATCAATGAAGTGATGACCGAGTTTGAAGTTGTTGGAGAGTAGATTTGATTATATATGTTGATCGACTTTGTAGATTTTGAACTATCTGTTGTGAATCCACAGTTGATTACACGGGATTAATATAATGAGGTTGATCTAAATTCCTATCTTGTTGCTATCTTTCTATCTTGTTCATGGTTTCTAATTTGCAAATCCAATGATGAAATGACTGTTACACAGATCTATGATGTAATGTTGATTGCTTACAAATAATGTCATAGTTTAGATCTGATGGTAGAATTCATTATTATTCCTATGATAATTGAATCATGTGTTCTAAATGATGATGTGAATGCTTATATATAATGAATAAGTTGTTGAACTATTAATGACCATAATCCTCTTCTTTTCTGTGGAAACTTGGTTCCTTCAACCCTCCCTTGAACATCTCGGGTGAGAACTCATCCACTTTGGAGGTGTTGCGGGACAGGGTAAAACCTGTCTAGGCTAATGCTCAGGGAGATCGCAGTGAGTTGAGTGTCGACAAAGTGGGAACTCCTATCGACTGGGTTTTGTTGGTGAGGGTTTGAGACAACAAATTTTTCCATTGTAGGGACCTTGTTGTGGTTGAGAGGAGGGTATGTGGCATCTGATGCAACCAGAGACTCAAGATTGGATATGGCACCCGACGTGACTAGAAATTCAAGATTGGTTTGATTGGAAGCTCTGAGATTTTTCTGAAGTTGAAAATCACAACCATGGATTGAAAAAAGACAAGTCGCTGGCAGAATATATACACGACGATCCACAAGATTAATTTTTCTATGAGTTTCCCATCATCTTGTATGAGTGTCTAGCACAATTCACTTACAAGAAGACACATTTTCAAGGAGCAAAACTGACATATTGGACCCTTGAATTGATTTAGGAACTGCAAGAAACTGACAATAGAGCATCGTGAGCTGTCGAGGTTTCGCTATATAGTATCCTAGAAGGATATATTATTGAGTTTGGATTCGACACTACCAAATACTACAACAAAGTAGAACAAGAAATTTTCAACGGACCAAGAGGTATATTTTATTATCACTCCAATTGTCAATTAAAATTCTTCTCCATGAAAAAGGTATACTGAAGATGCACCTAGAGTACAAGAAATTTGGTGTGTGGAGGCGGTGGATATCGTGACTGAAGGGGGGAAACATATGGGAAGGTAAGGAGTAGATGGTTTCAAGTTTTGATGAGACTGTGAGGGAAGCTGAGGAAGAAAGTGGTTGTGAAAGGGGAGCAAGGTTTCGACAAGAGAAGAGATAGAGGACAAGGGAAGTTCCTACTATGATTGAAAGAGAAAAATGTGAAGGACAAACACATGGGATGAAGTGACCCTATAGTGACAAATAGGATGACTGCACCTAGGCTATTTAGAGGAAAGTGGTAAGATCAAACCCCAGCAACATTGTTCCCATGCCTCCAGGCACTACTTCAAACTCAAAGAGAAACATGAATTCCACGTCCAATTGTCCAATGTGTGAACAACAATCTAGTAGCAGGTTAGTGTCTATAGGATGAAGGTCTAGGATGGAGAGTGACAATACAAAATTACATGTGTTTCATGGGAATGGGACAGAAAATCCTAAGCAGTATTAGTTTCTTGACGAGGTACTATGGACTGTTAGACATACCAAAAACGATGATGTCAGGAAAGGCCAATTGTCGACTACCCTATAGGGTCATGCGCTAGATTGGTACATGAAATTTATATAGGTTCCTAATGAGACCCCTAGAAAAACATTAGATGAAGTCTGGAAGGGACTAATCAAAGAATTCTTGAATCCTAAATCTGAGGCACAATACATTACTGAGTTTTGTTAGAATAATCAACCCATAGTATTTACCCACTTAGACATTAATTCATTTATTTTTGTCTTATTTGCCTAGTCCATGAGTCCCACCATGTGCAAGTTGCTAATTGCCTATCCATAGAGGTAAAACTTGCCATCTTTGACTCATGTAGCACTTGGGAAAGCCTTAGGAATCAAATCTGCTTTATTCCTGGCCTCCTAGGCGCCCTTCTGCTTTTTCTGCTTTATTCCCTGCTTTTTCAGTGTTTTAAGGCACATAGGAAAGCAAGACTAGGTGAGGTGAATAAGCTTTGTTGCCTATTCCTCCTCCACTCTTTCCTCCATGCAAAAGCATGTATGAGCTGCCATTCCACCACTCATTAGCTTGCCCATGCGCCCTTGCCAATTTGTGAGCCTCATGACAGATTTGGGATCAGCTTTTTACACCTATGGGCGATTTTCCTATTTTGGGTAAGCCTGCTTTATGCTAGCTTTGGATGCCTCCTTATGCATTCGACCTATTGATGTATTATATATATTCAGCAACCTATGATATTACAAGGTTGGCTATTGTACACTGAGTTAATATAATTTTGTGTTACAGCTCCATATTCAGTCTCCATTGTTGGAAATTTGCATGATCAATTGTAATTTGTTGTGAGTGAAATTAATCTATTGCTGGTCATAATTTCTACATGGTATCAGAGCCATTGTAGGTTATTAATCTCCTTCAAAAATTGTTTTGCAGGTTCGACATCAAGACTGGGAGCCTTCTATTGACAGCCGGGACAGATTTTCTAAAGCTATGGATTCACAGAAAACTATCCTCACTCCCTTCAACTATTTTGAATGGAAAGCAGAGATGGAGATCTTGTTGAGAGAGAAAGGCTTCTACATGGTGACTATGGAAACAGAAGCAGATCCCAATGCAGCTGCAGAGAAGATCAAATGGCACAATCGGAGAGATGAGGCTTATGGCCTCCTATGTCTCAGTATTTCCCGCGACCTCCTTTTCCATCTCGATGGATTAACTTCACCAGATCAAGTATGGGATAAGTTGTCTGATCTTTTTGGAAATATAGATGAGATGAGGGGACATCAGATCGAAAATGAGCTGATTTCTCTGAGTCCCAACAGCTTTGAATCCCTGCAGCTATATTTCTCCAAGTTCAAAGCACTAGTTTTGCAGCTGAAGCAGTGTGGTATCGAAAAGAAAGATGAGCAGCTCGTATTGGCCATCCTCTTGAAGCTAGGACCTGACTACTCAATCTTTGTTTCGACCTTCTATGCCACAAAACTCACAGCTCGAACCTGGAAGATGCCTAGCCTTGCAGATTTCATGGAATCTCTCACACAAGAACAAGACAAGCTGGTGATGATGCGCACCATCAAACCATCCAAAGATCAAGCTTTGATTGCTGGAGATTCGAAGGTGGATTCAAAAAGCAAGAAGAAAGCTAAAAAGATACCTGAGAAAGGAAGAGACAAGAAGCAGTCTCCAGAGGATCAAGAAGGTCCCAAGAAAAATACCCAGAAGAAGAAAAACAAAGGTGATATGAACAAGTGCTCATACTGTTCGAAGGGAAATCACACTGAAAGCTCTTGTATGAAAAAGCAGATTGATATGCTGACCAATCTCCTGGAGAAGAATGGCATCTCCCTTCCAGAAGGCTCAAAGAAGAGAGAAGGAGGATCAAGTTCCGATGACAGAGAGAGAGTTCATGCTCTAGTTGCTGGCACATCATGCTCACCCAGTTTTATCATAGATTCTAGAGCTTCAAGACTCATGGTTTCAACTAAGGAGGCCTTCTCCTCACTCGATATGTCGAAAGGACCATCTATTGTACTGGGAGATGAATCTCTCACTGAAAGTAAAGGCAAAGGAAGGATAGAACTTGATCATGGTAACTTCAACAATGTGTTGTATGTCCCTCATCTCACCTCCAACCTTCTATCAGTGTACCAGATGACCCACACCGGGTCTCCTAAGAAAGTCACATTCTCACCAGATGAAGTTGAGATCACAGAAATCTCAAGTGGAAGAATCATTGCAAAAGGAGTAGCGAATCATGCCCAAAAGGTATACATGTTTTCACACTTCCTGCCTTACTCAAACCCCTCTGCTCTTCTTATCCATGCTAATGAAGCTAGTAATCTGTGGCATGAAAGATTTGGCCATTTAAATTACAAGTATTTATCTGATCTTAGTGAGAAAGATATGGTCATAGGGTTTCCCAAGATAAAATTTTCCAAAGGAGTATGCCAAGGCTGTATCCTAGGAAAACACCCAGAGCACAAATTTGAGAAAGCCAGCCATGAGAGAACCTCTGCACCCCTCGAGCTGATTCATAGTGATGTTGCTGGCCCATTCCCTCATATGTCCATGAGTCAGGACAAATATGCATTGACCTTTATTGATGATTTTTCCAGGTATTGTTGGGTTCACTTCATGAAACACAAGTCAAAAGTTTTTGGCCTATTCAAAGTCTTCAAGGCTTTGGTTGAAAACCAGTGTGGAAGAAAACTCAAGGTACTCAGGTCTAAAAATGGTGGTGAGCATGTCAAGACTGAGTTTATTAACTATTGTGCAGATGCAGGTATTCAGATGAAGCATTCTATCCCCTACACACCACAGCAAAATGGTGTTGCTGAGAGGAAGAACAGATCACTGAAGGAGATGGCAACATGCATGATGGAGGCCAAAACTTTGCCACCAAAGTATTGGGTTGAAGCTATCAAATGTGAAGCCTATATTCAGAATATGGTGCCTCACAAACAATTGGATGGCATGACTCCTTTCGAAGCATGGAGTGGGCACAAGCCAGATGTGACCCATTTCAGGATTTTTGGCTCAAAGGCATGGGCTAGAATCCCGATAGAGAAGAGGAAGGATTTGCAGCCCCAAATCCAAGAGTGTCTTTTGTGGGATACTCTGAATATTCAAAAGGGTACAAGTTCATAAATTTGAGCACAAACAAAGCCTTCATTGAAAGGTGTGTTCAGTTTGAAGAAGAACCCCTTGCAGAAGTGGAGATTGGTGAATCCTCTTCACCACCTGAACCTCAAGAAGTAAGTAAAAAGTTTGTTGAACATGCTGATTCTAATTTGTCTGATGGAGATGAGTTTATTGCAGACCCAAAAATCCCAACAAGGCCTAAATGGGAAGCCAAGACACTACATGCAGCAGGACAGTTAGCTGGGGATCCCAATGACCCAAGGAGGACTAGATCTCAATTTGAGAGTGGTCTATGCATGAAGGATCCCGAGTTTGCTGAAAGATGTTATTTGATGGTGGAGTCTAATCCTCAAACATATGAAGAAGCAGCAGAAGGTCCAAGATGGCAAGCTTCCATGAATGAGGAGTTCAACTCGCTGCAGAAGAGCAACACATGGGAACTAGTGGATCTTCCTCCAGGGAGAAAACTAGTACAGTGTAAGTGGGTCTTGTTACCAACTTTTCTGTACCATAGTTGGGTTACCTGAGGAGCCGCCAATTGACAGACTTGTTCAAAGTCTGACTCCAGTGTATCAGTTGATCCGT
>LPNX010623251.1:1008397-1020693 GCA_001517045.1 Pseudotsuga menziesii | reverse complement strand
TCTAAAATATTATTGGGCGTTTGAACTTTCCATATAAAAATAAAATCGAATCCCTTTTTACATGTATGTTGTCTTAAACCGATTCCAGTAGAAGGCATTTAACCTTGAAAGAGGACACATAAGCTACAAAAGAAGCAAAATCTTTCAAGCGAATTCATCCAATACTACCAAAAAAAAGTTAGTAAAAGAAGAACATTGTGAAGATAAGAGGATGAAGGCCTAAACATAGATGTCTATCCATGTTTGGAAGATTGGAAATCATTTAGTATGCATCATTTGAAAACACAAACTAACCTTGCACGTTTAAAATCCGAACTATGTAGATCTAGATTGTTCACCAGCAGGAGACGGAAATAATAAACAGCTCCAACAATCACCCGAAAACAGTGCTGCAACAATGGCAAGTGTGAAGAAAATCTCGTTTTGGTCTTCGTTTTTATAGAACTCTTAGACGTCGCTATAGCGACGGCAAACATTGACTTTTTGCGCCCTAGGTCAAGTTGACCGTTGTAAAAAGCCAGTGAAATCTCAATGCCCTAGGTCAACTTGACGGTGCCGTCGCTATAGCGACGGATAGCCGTGGATACAGCGACGTCAAGCTCTTTAGCCGTAGATACAGCGACGGATAAGACCCCCTGCGTGGATACAGCGACGGCTCGTTCCTGTTGCTTCCGATTTTACACCAAAAAGTAAGAAACGTGGAAAATCTCCCTGGAAAAATCCGTGCTTTTGTACTAGTGCATACACTACAAGCGGAGGCGTATGACCAATTATAGTGGCCCTCAGCTTCAACACATAAAGTGATTGTGTTGTCTGGCCCCTACCTGGCTAGGACACTCACATAATGATTTTTGTTATTTGAACCTACAACATAATGATAATAGCTTCTTTCAACTTCATGTAAGAACAATAGTTGTCCTCATGTTCTGAAATATGATTATGAGAGTTTCAGAGACATGCGAGTGAATAGTGGCATTGTATTTGACTTACTGAACATGAAACCAAGAAGCTGGTACTCATTACAACATGAGCTGAAAAGACAGGGGAGAAGAATGACCGTGACTATTGCTTAAAAATAGATGAAAACTGCGATTTAAGGCGGCTTTGGCTTTTTTACTATGTTCTTCCTTCACCTACGATACAAAGAAGAGTCTGAAACCTGCTAAAACCTGATTTTTAGAGGACCCAATGACAACTTCTCCATGTTCGACAATTGACACAGCCATAAATTTCCCTATTAAAATAGCCGCTCCTCCATTTTTTTCAAAATCTCATTACCTTCCTCAGTTCCATCTTATCCCATGCCAATTCTGTACATGCAAATGGGTCCTCTCGTTAGGTTGAATATGATAGTATGAGTAATATGAGTGTTATCATGTCGATCATCTCAAAAGTATGAAGAGAAATCATTCTTCTATCAACAATAATTTTAAGGAAACCCAAGTGTTATAGGACACCAAAGAAGCTAAAGCCCAATTACAATCTCGTATTAGGGATTGTGAAATGGAAGTTGATCAGATGAATCAACAAATCGATTGGTTGAACAAGGAGATTGCATCTGAGCAGAGACAACATTGAGGCTTGGCAGCACGCCACCAACAACTTCAAACAGATTTACAAAAATCCGTTCCCATATCCAGATTTACAAAGATCCGTTTTATGGGTTTTTTTTTGAAATCCTTCTAATGTTTGGAATCTGTTTTCAAAGATTGAGGGACAAGAAATCTCTCATGGAGATTAGTGAAGCACAAGACAAACATGCGAATGTGAAAAAGGTATGACAATATAAAGTTTCCCACTTTTAGACATATGTGTACCTTCCTTATCTTTCAAATCAACATTCTCTTTTGATACGGCTGCAATCTACTCATTGCCATGGCCAAATTGTACTGCACTTCACCTTTTCCTTGCCAATTGCCTCCACCAACGACCCAACTGACCAGATTTCTCTGTAAAGTAAATAAAACAAAGGTAACCCCAAAATAAGGGCCATATTTCTCTGTAAAGCAAACAGAACAAAGGTAACCCCAAAATAAAAAAGAATGGAGAATCCATTCACGTAGAAACAAAAAGATGTTCTTTGAAAAATATATAGAAAGCTAGCACATCCTCACAATGCTTGATACCTGCACTTTTGATACCATAAAAGGGTTATATTGTAGAATTAAATGATGAATAAACTCCGATAATAACAACAAAAACCAGATTGTAGAGTGTACACTTACTTAACACTTGTATCCATGGGAAAAATAGATCCAAAAGTACAAAGTTACCCTCTCTACATTACAAGAGACCTGCAAAGAGATTGTACAAATTTTCCTCATGAACCCTCGGGGATCTTCGGAAAGAATAGGAATGGGCCGTGAGCACATGAGCTTGGGAATAACCAGTCTATATTAGTAAAAGGAGAAATAAATGTATACAAGACTGGGATGTCTGGAGCTCCAGGTTATAAGACGAAGTGAAAGTGCTTGTTATTATCCTTAGAACAGAGACTGGTTTTCTCTTTAGGTCTGGTCGCTAGGTGATGCAATGGCTTTTCCAGTCACTAACTTTTCTGACTATTTTGGATTTAGAGCTTTTCATCTTACAATTAAAATCCAGTTCATTCACAGTCGATTCACACTGATAACAACGTAAAAGATATTAGGTTAACAATCGCATCATCAACGATGTATCTTTTCGTTTCCAATAAAAAAAATTAGCATATTTTTCTAAATTGATAAATGGAATTGTGAAAGTAATTTAAGAGAAGCTTAAATTAATTAACAAGTTGAAACATTATTATGTAAAATATTAAATTTTTCTACGGTCAAATATAGTTTAGTGATGGAGATCGTCAAAGGTTTAGGCTTCATATAAATTAATAATATTAAAATGAACATTACATTTTAAACCAATAAAATAGTAAATAGAATTGTGGAAGTAAATTGTTAATATCAAGTTTTGTAAAATAATAAAATATTGTAATTAAAATTATTTGAGTTAAAAGTTGTTCCCTGTTTTGTTTCAATATGATCTTTGGTTATAGTTTATAAGTTTACTTCATGGATTAATAGAAGAAATCATATTTATTAGTTTTATGAGTAGCCATAGCTTTATAAGACGTAACGTGCTCACAAGCCATAGAATCAAACATTATCAACATGACAAATGGAATGGAGGATCGACCTGCTTGAAAGTTGAAATTGAGACAGCGATAAAGAGTTTGAACGTTGATCTCCTAGCTGCAAAAAGGTGCCATCCAGAGGGAACAACAAGCTAGATATAAAAGCTCCCCACCCTTTGAGTTCAACTCTAATTATCTGCCCGTCGAGAAAGGTACTGGTCAACCAGAGGGAATTATCAACATATTTTTGGATAACTGTACTGGAAAACAAGCATACAAGTAGTGATGTTGGAAGTGAGATTTAAAAAGGGCCATTTGTCATAGTTTGATGGCTAATAATGAAGATAGGTGAATTTGCTTTATAGTTGAAATGTAAAATTTGGCTTTAAAATTACTTGGAGTAATCAACTTTGAAGTTTTTAACATCTCTTGCTTTGAGTGATTAACTTTGTTTTTAACATCCACAAAGACTGGGGATGGGGATGGGGATGGGGATGGGGATGATGAATTATTTTATATTTGAGCTTGAATGATTACATGAATGATTATGTTTAAACTATATCTAGGATACAATTGCTTTTGCATGCTTACCTATACTTTACTTGCAATATCAGTAATGAGTTCATCTTTATTTATAAATGCGACGATTTGAAGACTCACAAAAAAGTAACAACTTATTGAGGAAGGATGATGTATGATGGTAAGTAAGGAAGCTACCTTAAAGGAGAAACCGGAGTTTCATAAAGGAGATGGTTTGAAAATGGTGAAGAATGACAAACAAGTAACAACTCGTAGATGTTTTCATAGAGGATTACGTAGGATGATAAAATAAGGAAGTTATGCTAAAGGAGAAATTGGGGATTGGGGATTTGGAAATTAGTGTAGGAATCTTGTTCTTTGCTAGGGTGAAAATAATGTCCTCGTGTCTAAGAAAGTAATATCGTAACATGGAGTTAGTATTAGTGATACCTTGATATGATGTTATACTTGTAAATAAAGAGAAATTTAGAATTTAATAGCCAATAAGCTTATCAAACAAGGTAAAAATATTGCATTTCACTTTTGGATGTTTTTATTGTGGTTGTAAAGTACACTAATAATTAGGAGATACATTGGGATGTTTTTAATGTGGTGTAGTATTTAGCTTCTATGTAAACCATTAATTTCCCATAATCCTTTGGTGATCCAGAATTTAATAGAAATATTTCGCAACACGGATGAGGCTTTATAGACCTTGAACTATGCTCCTTAGGTTTCTCCACAACCCTTTTGGTGGCCAACAAGGTAAATATTGTATTTCACTTTTGGTAAAGTACACTAACAAGAGTCACGTACGTGCCATTGTCAGTTAACTTGACAACAAACTAGCAATTTTGTAGTAGTGAGGATTTTCAATGGATCACTTCACTAGCAAGAAGATTTTAACATTCATTTATCTAGATTTTATTTTATTTTATAAGTCAACATTTATTTATCTCTCTATTGCTTAATAAAATAAATTATTTCATTCATTCCAAATTATTTTATTGGTCAACATTCATTTTTATTGGAGGATCCAATTTTTCATTCTCTTCTCCATGCTTCTTAGCGATGAATAAATATGCATTGTGTGTGTGTGTGTGTGTTGCAGAAACATAGAGATCAAAGGATATGCACACTATTAATATTTAATAATTAAAACGGATGAATAACTAACATGTTCTATGTTTAAAAAAGACGAGAATAAATATACATACAACAATTCTAATCTACCGTGGTAACAAAATGAATAATACTAATAATCAAAATTGATGAATAGCTAGGAATGATTTTAAGGAACCATACTTATTTAAAAGTGTATAAATGTTTGCGAATATTACCAATTCTTAAAACACCAACTTTAAAATGTTTGGCGATTTTTTTAAAAAAATATCTTAATTTCCAAGGATTTTATATCGTTTATATAATAATTTGGGTTTAGGGTGAAAAACGTTTTCCCCATCAAAATTGGGCGAAACAGGACTTCAAAAATTGCAAAATGGCAAATCTTTTTTTCGAGAAAACCCCCTAAAAATAGCCCATGGGCTAAATTTCACCCCTAAAATTATCCTTGTGAATAACTAGCATGTTCTATGTTTTAAAAACATGAGAATAAATATACGTACAACAATTCTAATCTAAGTTGGTGATAAAATAAATGAATTTGTAATTTTGGTTTTGAACTTTCTCTAAATTTGGTATAGAAATTAATGGATTTCAACATTTTATACATCCAACATAGAAATGGATGGATCTAGATATGTCAGGGTTAAATCTATGATGCAGATTAAAATAATTGTTCTCTTTATGTTTTTTATCGAATTTATACAACATTTAATCTGCCCTTAAATGCTTATATCTTTATGGTATGGGCTACCCAAGGTATGTTATCAATGCCCAATAAAATTCCAACTTCTTTCAAATCCATTAACTCAATTTCTAGGTTAAGATATAATTCTCTGTGTGTATGAGAGTTTCTCTTATCTTCCCTCCATAAATTACAGTTAGGGTTTTATTGATAACTTGCTTTTGCTAGCTTTTATTACACCTTGTCGAGTTATACCTATATTAGCTATTAAGGGATAGTATATTATTTCATATCACCACCCATACCTATCATGATGTACATCAATTCTATGAATTCCAACTTTCTCTTTAACTCCAACAATTTATTATGATCATCGATACAGAGGAAAAATAAAAATTGAGAATTGTTCCACATGAATCCATGCAGAGGATGGATGCATGTATATGTTTTCCATGTTAATGAGTTGTTCCAGTTTTAATTGCCCGTCATTTAAAAACAATCATACATAGTCAAAAAATAGGATAAATATACATAAAAGCAAGATATTTTGCATCAAACATATAATCTTGGAAGTTATTTATTTGTTTGTTTGATACTTGGTTTTACCTAAACAAATACAACTTTTCTTTTTCTGAAAACTCTATTGTGTAGTCTTCAATGCATTATAATGATGATTCTTGTAATCGTTTGTTTATGATTATCTCCCCAAGATATAAATGGGAGATCTGTATGTCATAACAATGAATATCTTGTTGTTTGTTTGAGGAATTGTTAAAATAGAGAAGGGTTGTAACTGGACCATTTTTTTAAGGTATTATGAACAACTTGCATAATTAAACTCTCAAATTCAAAGTAAACATCTAGCAATTCAAACCAACAATAAATGCATTGTCTAATATCTACAAGATAATTTATTCTTCGTGTGTATGCATAACCGGTCAAGTAACCTTGAGAAAGTTGTTAAAGGTGCCGAGCTATCATCGCTATCTTTGGCGTGGAAGAGAATTAGGGTTCGTTTTGAGTTTTGAGGGTTTGAAATACTAGTGGACCGAAATTCCAAAACTGTGATTGATTGTTGTTACAGAAATAGTCACATACCAAAGGTGGAGGGATGTGTGTTGACTCTATAGCCAATACTTCCCAATCTATGTGCATACATAGTTGTGACCTTTATACACCAAAACCTAACACTCAACATATGGAAGTTACAAACAATAAATTTGACAACTTTTATTGGAAATCGTAACTCCACTAAGTTGTATAAATTTTGACAAGCAAAATTGATTTTCCAACTGTTTCCATGTTCCACGTATGCACACCAGCTTGAAATATTGGCAAGAAATCAAATCAGTACACCATCTAAGATTTTTCATAGGTCACTATCCTCCACAACATGTAGATCATGTAATGCTTAAACTCTGGTGGTGTCCTACTGATCTGCCATTAACCCTAGATCGTCATGAAAATTATGATCTTTACAGCTATCAATAAAGTATCCCTTGTCTTACCCTGACATGACTTGCTTGGTGACCTACTGGCACCTTACCCTGACATGACCTACTCAAGGACCTGCTCGGCACCTGAAAGCAGTTATAATTAATGAGCTCCTGCAGTGACATGATCTTAATAAATGCATGATGAGCTTAGTTCCCTGCCACATCCTATGCACCATTTTACGAGGCTGAGATCATTTGTATGAACCAATCCCATTTATGAAAAATAGTTGATAAAATAATGTAAAATTATAGACTATAGTCTTGACTTTAGAAATACAAAAAATTTACTTCCATCGACATGAATAATACCACCTTCGTGAAAACTATTCCCCTGTTGAGGACATAATAATTAGGAGATACATTTGGATTTTTTTAATATGGTGGAAAAGCACACTAATAATTAGGAGATACTCAATGGCTCAAACTTATACAGACTAATAGGACTAAGAACATTATAGTCATTGGATACTTCCAAAATTTATTATGATTTTGGTAGTAAAGAGGTTTTGTGATTGAAATGAGTAATTAAGTTATCAAATTATGAAAATCTATATTTGTATTTTTAAGAATATATATATTATAAATAAATGGTGTTTGTCATCAATTTTTTTAGCCATCCATTTCATTATGAAGGTCATTTATGTTTTAATAGTTGACCTAAGCTTTAATATGTTGTAAAGAAAAGGTGTTTATCATCAATATTTTTTATTTCAAATTTTAAAAAAAATGGATTGTTTAATTAGCAACCCATTTCATTATGGATGTCATTTACATTAAATAATTAAGATAATCTTTAGAATTCCTTTCATAGTATTTTATGATCTTGTGATAACTACTACTCATATTAGAACCAAGACGAGTGAGCCTATGATTTTAAGTGACCATGTCATCTTTCCTTACTTAAGGTGAATGAGCCTCACCATACCTAATGGAAAAAAATATCCATCGACAATCTTGTTCCATTTGACTAAATAAGTTGAATTCATGGAGTGGGTCTAACACTTTAGAACATGTGTTTCCTCTTCAAAGGCCACGGTTCAAATCCAAAGGGTAGGGTGTAGACTTACAGAGACTAAACAAACAAATTATTTACATGGAGAGGGTCCCTTATCCCATAAACATGGAATCTCATACATCAGTTTGGGATTTTGCTTGTGACCTTAAGAGAACATTATTATTATTATCCAAATTTCTAAATCATTCCTAAAAACATTCCTTAAATACCCCTTTGTACAAAAACCTTATATTTCCCCTTGAATAATATAACTCTTTGGATACTAAGTAGAAGAACAACATTTCCATAGACCTTCCAAATACTTTATGAAGTATTCACATAATGTTTTGATAATTTTCCTTAGCTAATGAGGGTAAATAAGGGGATTTTGGAGACAAGGAAATATTTTGCTAGCCATGTTCAATTTCCTTTCACTAACTAAATAGATGCAAGATGGTGCATAAATATCAAGGTAACCACTGTAAATATCATGTTAATCATTGAGCTTCTTCCTTTGTTGAGGAAATCCAATATAATATGATGTGTCGCAAATGAAAAGAAGTGATGTAGGAGCGATATTCAATGCAAACTAGAGCGACGAGGATGCTTCGTTCATTGCAAACCAACCATAACTATGGATTAGGTTGGTGGACAAATAGATAGAGTAAATACACATGGTTTTTTTTCACTATCACAAAGTTTCCAGGTGTTTGCCACTATCCATAAAATAATGGCATTCATCTATCAGCAAATGGTGGTTATCAAGATAGGAGATGAATGGACAATTTCTAATTTACGGTCATCTAACACACACCTAATGCCTTAAACACTATACCCATCAAATCAACACATGTGATTCTCATAATATGAATCAAAGATACCAAAACTCTTAAATGGATCTGCATATTAAGGGATGGTTTGATGAAATAAATATGTGTTTTTTTTGTGACTAGGGTAATCGACAGCTGGGGACTAGGCTGGTACTCATGTGACATGGGGTCCAGGGATCCATTCCCGCTACCACTATACCCCAAGGTGCCCCACAACTACTCGCAAGCATGGGACACATGTAAGACCGGGTGCGATTTGAACTCATGACCTCCTTTACAACATATGAATTCATATCAAGCGAATCGCCAATGAGCCACACCCATGCGGGATTATGAAATAAATATGGGTTAATGTAAAGAAGGATATTGAATTAATGAAATCGCATGTCACCTCACAATGTATTCATTTCTCATTATATGCTTATGGATGTTAAATCTGCTTACATTTGACACATTTAACATTCCTTGTTTTACATATATACTAAATCATATCTTTCCAAAAATGAATTCCTTGTATAAATACATTTAGATTTTATGACACACTAATTGCTTACATATTCTATACAATTTCCACATTTACCCTTTCCTACACTTCCTTACACTTCTCAAGTTCTCTATTAAGTACATCACTTGTTAAATATATAGCATCAAGAGTCATTCTCGAAGCTAATCTTGTGAAACCATGATTGGGAATCATGTGTTGAGGTAGGGAACCTGAGTTGGACTTTGGCACTTGGACTATATTCTTGAGTTGGACTCAAGGATGACTAAGCCTTTAGTTGTAATAGGTTATTCCTCATGTGTTGAGGTGAATAGTTTTATTTTCAGTTAAACCATGCAACAAATAAGCCACTAAGTTGCACATATCTCAGATACGTCATGATACATGAATCAGACATCTAGGGGTTGTAATATCTCTTGTGGAGTGCACCCACATAAACAAAGACATATTCAAGACCTCAAATGACTATCAGACAATAGTCAAGGTCTCTAAGAGTATTAGAGACTATCAAATACTATCACATAGTCGAGACAGTTATAGTCAGAACTGTTAGGAAACGATTAACCTCTTGGAGAGGTCAGATAGCCATATAGTTGGCTAGTGGGGTACTATGAGCTAGAAAAAAGAAAAATGAAACCACTTTGAAAGTGGTAATGCCTTGGAGAAAATCACAAAGAGTGGAAATATCACAGAGAAATTCTCCAAAATGTACAAGATTCTAAAGAAGTCTACAAGTGTTGAATATTGACAAAGGAAAAAATGAGATTTTCCTTCTACAAGTAATTTACACATTTGATGTGTTATAAAAGTTTGATATGATGTATTGCAAATTCATGGTTTCTAGTTTAGGGAAACTACATGATTCATATTCTGGATCAAATATAGTAGACGCTACCATGAAGGTATCTTATTGGTCTCTTAATGTATTTGTTACATAGTAGACGTGTTGTATTATATGCTTAAGTACCTTTGAGGTACATTTTTATATAGTAATACAAAAGCAACGTATATTGATTTTCTAGTACCACCTGTCGAGAAGTTGTGTGGCTTGGGAAGCTACTTGTTGGGTTAAAAGTTTGAGTATACAATCATTTGTTGTGACATTCAAAGATGCATCAAGATTTCCAAAAACCCTGTGTTTCATGTTAACTCTAAACACATTGAGATGAATTATCACTTCATCAAAGACATGGTCCAGAGATGTAAGACTTCAGTGCATTGATACTGAAGAGAAGATTGCAGATGTGTTAACAAAGCCTCTGATAGTGATGAAGTATAGTTACTTCCAAGACAAGCTTGTCATGTCAGAGAATGTCTCCCTCTCTTAGAGGGAATGTTAAATATACAACATCACGAGCCATTCTCCAAGCCAATATTGTGCATCTAGGATTGGGCCTCATGTGTTGATGTAGGGAGCCTGAGTTGGACTCAAGCTCTTGTAGTAAATTCTTGAGTTGGACTTAAGGATGACTAAGCATTCAATTGTAATAGGTTATTCCTCATGTGTTGAGGTGAATGCTTTGATTTATCAAAGTAATGATGTTGTAAAGTCTTGTTGGACAAGGATCCATAATTGTATGTGTCAATTCATGATTCTCATGTGGAACTCCAGTTATAGTAGGTACCCATGGGGTGGACCTACAGTTATAGAGGTAGTTATATTCTCATGTGGGCCTCCAGTTATAGTAGGTACCCATGGGGTGGACCTCCAGTTATATAGATATATTATTTTCATTTCAAAGCATTAATGTTGTGTGATATATTACTAACCATGGTAAGTATATGCTATTAAGTCTCCTCTAGAAACTGGCCACCTCTAGAGTGAATTACTTTAGCATATGATCATTTGGTCCGAGAGTAATATTATATGATAATAGCATCTGACAAATCTTCTGAGTATAATATGATATGATATATAATTAAAGTTAACACATATTTACCATGCCGTAAAGATAAATCTAAATAAGAGATAAAGAGATAATGCATAGAGATTAAAGAGAATTCGAATTGCACGTGAGATGACTTCAGTTTACTGAGATGAAATCGAATTATTAAGCTTCAGTTAATGTAACAATGCATGACTCAAATAAATATTGTTAAGATTCATTTAAAGCAACAATGGTTGCATCAGTTAATTAAAGGACAACTCACAATGATAACTTCAGGCAAATCAATCAACATGATTTTAGTTAATAATAGTTACCTAAGTATTAATAAACATGGACTAGTTAACTAAACCATTGATTACACTTTAGTTAAACTAAAAGACAACAATTAAGTTAACCAAAATATGACACTTCAGTTAATAAAGTGTTTGCATGACAACACTTGAGTTATTGCATTATGACAGTTAATTTAGCATTCTAACTTAGTGGGAATGCTATCGGTTAGAAGGTGAGTTCACTCTGGAGTTAGTTAATGAAGATTTAATGCCACAGTTGTATGGTATTGCGCATCATGTATGAAATATTGAAGAAACTGGTGCACATGATATTTTCTCAAGAAATCAATTCACTATTATTTGCATGTCGTGCATTATTCTGATGCAATCATTCAATATAGTTTGCATGGAAGTGATTCTTGCATGTTATTAATGTGTTGGGCACATGGCAAGTTGATATAGTTGTTCTCTATTCTATATTGCTCAATATTCTCTCTTATCTAGCACATGGCATGTTGAAATCAATCTGCTATTTTATAAAAGACATTATCTTCGATCTATCATAATTATACTTTGAATATTTTCTCGATATTTTCATCCTCATTGTTTTGAGGATTTTCCTCAGGGTACATCTTGTGTTGTGGATGAATGTTTCATGTCATTGAATGGTTCATTGGTTTAAGTATTTAGTATTTCCTCACATAAAGTTTTAAAGTTCAAAGCTCATCATACTTGCTCAAAAATCAACATCACTTCCACCTTACCTCCTTATTGCATCGTTATTTTTGCACCTTTAGGTGCAATTGCTAGTTAATGTTTTCATTTATAATTTGAATCAATCTTAGACATGTGTATAATTATTCCTTCCATTATCAAGC
>LPNX010623251.1:991296-1008212 GCA_001517045.1 Pseudotsuga menziesii | reverse complement strand
ATATAGATATATAAAGTAATAAATAAAAAATTAATTGTAATAGAACTTTAAATTTTAAACTAAGATGTTAGTGAGTATTCATGATGGTTGACTAGAAGAGAATCCAAATTCAAATTTTATATAAATACAAGGGAAAAGTTGTGTAGTAGATAATCCCTATAAGTTTTTTTTTTAAAGGTAAGAAAAAACAATATAGTTCTATACAAAGTTTTTGCGACATTTTTATGCTGCCATAACTAGGTCACAAAAAACTGATAGATGCATTGAAACAATGCAAGACATGTATGTCGATACAAATAACTTGAATACGAATGGGTTCTAGTTTAGTTTGTCATATAGGTCTAGATTCCCATTTTAGCTCCGTGTGTGTTTATTTTCTCCACCTCTTGTGTAGTGATATTATATCTCTTCATTCAAATTGTAATATCTTCTTCACATTTTGGTTTTTCCTTCACCAATTCACATGAAATTTGTTTTATTGCTCTTCGTTGAGATTTTCAATATATATTAGGTGGACATGTTTGTTGATATTATCCTTCTATTATTCATAGTAACCCTAGGAATCCATTATTACAATCATACAAAAAATTAAACAACAAAATATCATAGATAACAGATCCATAATAAGCTCAAAGAATTTATCCATTATATAGTAAAGAAGGAATGTGGAAGATGATGGAATTTGGCAGCCTGATTTTAACAATTGAAGATGTTTTGAAAGTCATGAAGAGAACAAACATTGTTGGAAATAGATTTATTTCCACTATACATGAACCGAAGATGTCATAGGGGATTCCATAATCATAAAGATCAAAATTTGAATAGAAATTATCTCAAAGAACTAGATGATATGGGCAATGTGAGGCACAAAAATATACTCATGTTGCTTGAAGACTATTACAAGAATAAGAATTCATGTTTTTTTTGTAAGATTTCATGCCCAACATTATCTTAGTCAAAAAATATCATAACAAGAACTAATTTGGTTGGGTGTCAAGCTATCAAATCATAGAGGGACTTGCAACATATTGTTAGTCGGTGACATAAAGGCCCAAATATTAATTGATATAAGAAACCAAGGTTATTCTTCTCAACTCTATACATGGATGACATCTTCTCTAATATGATATGGTTAATGTGACTTCAAAAACTTTTCACAAATTCCAACCACTACCAATCTGTTTTGGTTTGTTGGATAAAGAATCATATGTACGCTTCTTCTTTTTTCATTTTTTGACAATGCTTGAAATCGCATCGAGTTGAATCAGTCCCACAAACACATTAATCATGTCACTTACTTCTTTGACAAGGAAAACAACACTTGAGATTTCGGTTCTACCATGTTTCAAACATTAATGTTCACATGCTAACCAATTATTATAGATCAAATCAGCACTTCTTTGTGTGTGATGATAGTTCAAAAGATGGCACTTAAAAATGTTGTTTTTCACTCACAAAAGGACACTTATGGATGGAACAACCTATTATTTTAAGCCTATTGATGGCCTGATCCTTGAAAATAAAATCCCAACAGCATTCCACTTAATTGTGAGACTTTCAAACAAAACTTGAGCCAAATTCATGCGCTACTAGTTAATTAGGGGTGAATTCACTAATTATCCATGTCCGGCTAGATCATTGGGAGTGAACCATTTGCACATTTCTAGTTCATTAGGATCGAATGCAACAAAAACTAACAATTCACATGTTGTTCATTGACAAGCTAATCATTCACAAGTTTCCTATGAATTAAGCATGAATTCTCTATAATTTCATGAAAACAATATAAACATTCAAAATATGTGAGTTAAGGAAGTTTCATTAACCAACTTTCCCGTTTGTAACTCCCCAACCTGCTTGGTAATCATCTACAATTATTTTCTTCTCATATAAAAACGAAGGAAGGTGGATGAGGTGGGCAGGTTAGAAGCATCCAAACTTTTGCTAGAGTAACTACTCACACACCCTTCATCCCAGCTTCCTATCAAAAATTATGGTTGATGATCCCTTGTGTCCCTGAACATTGAAGTGACACCCTCAGGAAACTTCATCCCTCACATACATATTGAGAACTAGAGTGGGATTACAGAATGCATGATTTGAGAGAGTGGAATATTCAAGTTCGATAAGGTGTTGATCAGTGAGAAGGTAAACTTGTACTTAATTCATTGTTTAATAGAGATTTGACATCTTTCTCTCCCACAATTTAGTGTTCTTGTAATTTTGTTTTGTCATTAAGAATGTTTTGAATTTTATTAATGTTCTGTTAATTTTCATTTCTATTATATTATTTATCAAGTATCAAATTGGTTTGAGAAAGGTTGTTGTTTTTTTTATAGGTCAACATCATGAATTAAGCAACATATCGAAAGAAGGATCAAGGAGCAACTAGGACAACCTTCGAAAAAGGTACACAACTCTTGTCTCTGTAATATTTATTGTAGTTAGATTTGCTTGTTGAAATTTGTAAAAGGTCTTATGCATGTGTAAGAGTCTAATTTTGGTTGCAAACAAAGCCAATTTAGCTTGTCTTCTTTGTTTTAGTACGTTGGTAATATTGCCCTAGTCAAATGATTTATTTCCGAACAACATAACTGACAACTTTGTTGGGGATAAACCAACCTATGTAGTGCCTTGTTGATTGATTTTTCATTTGATTTTGGGTGTATCAATCTCTAATATACTTAATCATACCCAAGTTACTTTACTTGAAATTTTGAAAGTTTTATATTTTTTTTGTATTTTTTGTCCACCTCAAGAGAAATTCACACCCTATAGCACTTACATGTGTGAATGATAGGGTCTATTAACTCCTAGTAATGGTAGCAGGAACTAATGGATCACACCCATTCTTCTGGATAGGTGAAAACTACCTGAACTTGGAAAAAATTTCAGAGTTCTTCTCTTATTGTCCTAAAAATAATGATTTTGTTGGATTGCCTGGTTGATTTAGAAGCTTTTTTTCTCCAGTTGGATCAATCTAGGTGGTATTTGGGTGTGTTTGTCTTGAGATTGAATCATATTTTGTGAAAAGTGTGTTAGGGTGTTTTGAACCTTGTTTTCTTTTCATCCATTTTGGTGATTAATAAGCCTTAAGTATGAATCCCTAGAACATAATCAAGTTGTTTGTACTCTTGGTTAACTTTGCTTGTAAGCAAAAAAGTGTCTTCCAAAACCTTTTCACCTACTAGACCTATTAACTTGTTAGAGTCTAGTTTTATAAGTTGTTTTTACCATAGTGATAGGCATATCAATCTTGTTTTGTTTTTGAATTTGTTTAAGTTATTTTTCAAAATTTGCATTTTCATCAAAAAGCAAAAAACGTTGGATTGCATAGAAGTTGTATTTGGTTTGAAAAAACGAAAAAATTAGTAAATTGTATTTACATTGAAAGATTTGATTATTTGGTTTGAAAAATGCTCCATCTTTCATTTTAAAGAGTGTGAATGAGTGCATTTGGATTTGAAAATATTTAGTTGCAATTAATTTCTTTTTTTTGAAAAGTATTGGAAATTGTTATTTTTGAAAAGCAGAAAGGATTGTAAAGAATCTAGGAGAATTTTTGTTAAAAGCAACTCATCTAATAGTATAGGTTCCAGGACCTTAGAGATAGGTGTTGTGAGTTAACTCCTACAAGGCCACATACGGTTGAGACTAGGAACAATTAAAGAGTGCTAAATCCATTAGTAGCATCAAGTACTTGTTGGTAAAACACCTTTGACACAAGTGCTAAGTTGTAGGTAGAACTACTTCAAGGTGGAAGATTGTCTCAAGTTGCTTGGATTAATGGGGTTATATGAGTCTGGAGTTATTCAGGCATGGAAGTCCTTGGTTTGGCACCACTAATCACTTACAACTTTATGTCTAGGAATTGTGTCCTACGTTCCCTTCATGTTCACAAAATCTCTTTCCAATGACCCTTCCACTCGACTACCAAGTGTGAAGTGGTGACCCTAGTTTCTATTCCTAATATCCTCATAACTCAATACAGTGGAAACATCTTGTGGCACTTGAGACAAACATATAATCTCCATTTCAACTTCTTCAGAGGATATTTTCCAAAGGTAAGTTCTTCGCCCCTAATGATTGTTGCATGAAGGTTAGCGTAATTGTGCTCCTAGTTTCTCTACTATTGAGCCAAATTGGATTCCAAAACCTTGTCACCTAGTAGACTTATTTTCTTGTTTGAATCTAAGAACTTGTTTCTTCTCGAAATTTGCTTTGGCTTGGGGTTGAAGAGTCTAGTGTTATAGGTTGTTTTCACCAGAGTGATTATCATATCTTTCTCATTTTTGTTACTTGCATTAGTTTGAGTTGTTGTTCAAAGTTGCATTCTCATAAATTTGTATTTGGTTTGAAAAAAGGTAAATAATGGTAGATTGTATTTACATTGAAAGTGTTCATTATGTGGTTTGAAAAGTGCTTCAATTTTCATGTTAAAGAGTGTGAACAACTACATTTGATTTGAAAATTTTTAGTTGCGCTTAATTTTGTCTCCTTCGAAAAGAATTGAAATTTTTTATTTTTGAAAAGCAAAAAACATTATAAAAGGATCTAGGGAGATAGGTTCTATGAGTTAACTCCTCCATTACCACATAATATTGAGACTAGGAACAATTAAAAAGTGATAATTCCATTAGTAGCGTAAATTACTTATTAGGAAAGCACCTCTAAAATAGGCGTCAAGCGAAAAGTAAAACTAGTCCAAGTGGGAAGAGTGTCCCATATTTCTTGGATTAGTAGGGTTATGCAAGTATGGGAATTGTTCATGTGTGGAAATTCCTTGGGGTGACACCATTTCTCATTGACAGCTTCGGGTCTAGGACTTGTGTCCTACGTTCCCTACCCATTCACAGAAGATATTTCCAAAGATCGTTCCGCCCGACTAACAAGTGTGAAGTGGTGACCTTGGTTTCCTTTCCTAGGATCCTCACATGTGATTGTAAGGGAAACATATTGTGGAACCTAAGACAGATATAGGATCTCCATCTCATCTCCATGGGAGAGTATTTGTTGAAGGCAAGTGCTTGCACCATTGATAATTGTTGCGTGAAGGTTATCATAACTATCTCTTTAAATCTTTGTTCATTGGACTTAGGCCCTAATCATACCAGGTGGACCTTTGGAAGACACCTAACTACATCTCTTTATTGAATTGTATTTAGTCCTAAAGAACCAAGTTCTTATTGTTGGAAGAGTATTTATGCTCGTGTAAATATTTTTCAGGAACTCTTTTACGTGTGTTGTTTGATTTATTTCTTAAATTTGTAATATTTGTCCTTTGTGCCTTCAGTAGGCCATCGTGCCCAATGAATATTTACATAGGTCCAAAAGGATTCTACAAATTTCTCCTAAAAGAAGAGAGTTACCTATAACAATGAGAATACCAAATTATAGTAATCTACCCCTTCGGGGAGTAGAGGAAGAAAACCAAGAACCAGAAATAGAGCATGAATAAGAAGAAAACCATTCAAGTTCTAGTTGGTCCGAGGAAGGACACCTTAGTGACACTAGGGGGCAGTTGAATAAATCCCACACAACCGCTTCTCCTCAGTTCGAGGATAATTTATTTCATGTTTCTATAGAGGACCTTTTAGACCCTAAAGCATTGTCAAACCCACAGATTCCTACTTGTGTTCATAACCAAGAACTTGAGATACATACCCATAGAGTAAATAATCCACCATATGAGCAGGCTAGTATGGAGAACATAAGGGAAGTACCTATCACTAGGGATGTTACACCACCCATTAGTTACGTTCCCATATTAGAAGTAAGCATAAATACATTATATGTATGAGCATATGGATGGTTCCTACCATATTCAATGGTGCTTATTGGAGGGGCTTCATCTCCCTTCTCCTTTGGGATGACATTTCCAACTTTCCAACATGTGAACGCTCATATCCCTCCCATCAAACGAACACTAATTCCTCTCATAGTATTCAATCGAATCCATACAATGCTTTCCCACCCTATAGTGGACACATGTCCATGCCCAACCCTTCCATAATAACTAGGGTTGCTCCTGGCTCTGTCCTACCTTAGATGAGCATGTTGTTCCTAGGAATGGGTGGTATGAATACCAATGCTCCTTTAGGATAGAATGTGCCACAAAGTAATACAATGAATCCTGGAATAGGGGGAATTATTTTAATATTTCCATGGGGGCATAATATCCACCAAGGAAAATGCTCCTTCATTTGGGGCAGGAGGGATGAACATTTTCAATACTGCAAATGTCAACACTTTCGAACGATTCCAACCATTTATGGGGGCATACTTGGAATCTATATAATAAAATTTATACAAACTTATCTAAGTCAAAACTAGATCTTAGGACAAAATAGTCAACATTTCATGAATCTTGGGAATATCCATATACTAGGCCAATATTTTGTTAACATAAACCAATCGGAAACAAATACTCCTAGGGCTTGGAGTTCTATGGCATAGATAAAGAAACACTTATTAACTACTTTGAATATGCCAAATCTGATGAAGCTAACTAATGACCCAATGTTAAATGATCCTAGATGACCCCTATCCTTACCAAACTTCATTTAAGCATATCTAAGTTTTCAAGGAAACCAAAAGAATATCTGACAAACCATGTGATGACTTTTCATCTTCTGTGTTCTTTGAACTCCTTGACGGATGATTGTTATAGGTTATGACTCTTCCAAAGGACCTTAATAGGATAGAAACAAAGTGGTACATCAAGTTTCCATGAGAATCCTTTCCGGACTTCAGTGTGATTGCAATAACATTTTTTAATCAATTCCAGATACTAGTCCATTATGAGCCTTATAAAAAAATTCGAACTTCATTCATGCATAATAAGTTAACACACATTTCTTATCATGTTCATGAATGGAGAAGGATACATAGCTTAATAAAGGCACAAATTCCTGATGATTTATTAATTGATTGGTTTATTAAATTATTCATCCTTTCACTACAAAAGATGAGGTCCTCTAGAGTGAAAATAGAAGAGCAAGTCATTATTAAATCTCATCAAATTGATTTGGTATATTCCTAGTCAAGAATGTTGTATGAGATTATGCCTGCTTCTCCCAAAGAAGATATATACCCAACCAAACCAACCCCAAGACCCCATGCTAATGGTGTGATTGGTTTAGTTGATAATTCCATGATATGTACAGTTTGAAACCATAATGCACCTAAATATAAGAAGAACAATAACAAAATCCGAAACCCAACCCCCCTGTAGAGATTCTAGTAATACAAACAGCTAATGGTGAGAGAATTATACAACCATAAGGGAAGAAGAATAAGAATAAGTAAAATTGGAATAATAGAAACAATAATGCAAATAACAACAACAATAATAATAATAGCAGCATTGGTGCAGGTAAGAAATATAAGAAAAATACCAAGTTCCCATGCAACCCATGTAGATAGGACCACTTGACCTACTTATATCCTAAGATAGAAGTTGCTAAATGGTTATTAGCATAATGGGAAGCTACCAAGAAACCAGTCATGTTAACAAATTCATTCCCTCTACAGTAACAACAAATGATTTCTATTGCTAACCTTGTAGCCTCGTAAGGGGGCAATCAGGGTGCCTCTTCAAAAAGGGGAAATCCAAGCCAAAGTGAAGTATTCATGTGTCATCGGGAAATGAACCTCCATATAAGGAATAGAAATTATGAGTCAACCACATCCAAATATAAAGGAAAAAGAGTCATGATATTTTTTTAAAAATGATCAACCATTACACATAGAGAAATCAACAGATGATAATATGCCCAGAATACCAAAATGTGTTCTGAAAACTACCACATATAATCCAAATTCATGTGTTGCTCAAAATTATAGCATTGTGGAAAATTTAGCCCAAACTACTTATGCAATGTCCACCCTCGAATTTCTCCAGAGTTGTCTTACTCTAAGGAATACCTTGCTTTCAACTATAGAGTCCATGGATCCTTTTTATAGTTAGTTGTTGAAATTTGATTCAGAGAATTGGAAGCCTCACCTACCTCACCATGCAACTTTTCATATCCAAGTTTCGATTGGAAGGTCAAACACCTGCCAAAATATTGTATATGTTCAAACATGTGCTTATGTAATGTCCTTATAATCCATTGGCTCACCCGAAGTAGTTCCCTGTTAACCATGTTAAAGGAATTTGATGATCAAGGGACCTTTGCTTATAGGAAGATGCCATTTGGTTTAAAGAATGATGGATCAAATTTGTAATGTGCTATGTCTTATGCTCTTCATGACATCAATAAAAATGTAGAGGCGTATCTATATGACCTAACATGCAAGTTTGGGAAGAGGGTTCATCACCCCAAGCACCTTAGAGATATCTTTAATAGATGTCATTATTATAAGATTCACTTGAATCGTCATAAATTCATTTTTTGTGTTGTATCAGATCGATTACTTGGTTTCATTGTTTCAAATTATGGGGTAATTGTATATTTGTTCAAGGTTGAGGCAATAGTACAATTGACTCCCTCATGTAACTTGCATCAGTTACAAATATTTCAAGGGAAGGTCAATTTCATATTAATATTCATTGCTAACTATGAAAGGGGTCCCACTTAGATGAGATGATAATGTTCATAAATCATTCAATGCATTGAAAAAGGATTTGAAGTCTACCCCATTGTTGAGTCCTCTAGATTATAGCAGAGTTTCCTCTTGTATTTGGCATCTTTTGAATCCATGGTAGGAATGGTTATGGTCCAGGAAGATGATTGTAACTAGGAACATATTATTTACTACCTATGTAAGAACTTGGAAGTTCCTGAGTTAAGGTATTCCCATGTCAAGAATTTTTCATTAGTTGTCGTTCATGCCACAATAGGATTTGAGCCCAAAATCTGATGACAGAATCTATCGACATCCGACGTAAAGTACATTTTTGTCGCATTGCAATGATGAAAAGTACTTTACCTTCCGAATTTTTTTTGTCATCTTGCAACATCATCGATTTTTTGACTTCCATCCTCATAGATTTTTCGATGAGTTTTATTGTTGGTTAATCGACATTAGTTCGTCGAATTTGCAGCGACATGTGAAGGGAGGTTTGTCAGATTTGAGACGACATGTGAAGGGAGGTTCATCGGATTTACGACGAACAGTGAAGGGATGTTCACTGAACTTTCAACAAGCACGAGATATTTTTTTCAAATTGTACAAAGGCATATTTCCAGTGGTAACTAGGTTCATATCACCAGATATTCAATGACAATTAAATGATAAATATAAACATTTTTAAACATTTCAGCATGTTTGCTATAGAAGGGACAGGCGATTTGAGGAATTGTTTTATTCTTCGACGGTCGGTTTGGGGAATTTTTTTTTCTTCGGTAGATAGTTTGCGGGTGTAAGAAATCTAAAGCCTTGATGGAAACCTGAATTCCATAAACAAGCTAAGAATCTAAGCACACAATTAACCTCATTGGGAATTTCAGAGAATTAGCATAAGGAGAGAAGAAGAGGAATTAATGAACGCACATTAATGAATGATCAATCAATGATAATTGATATTATTACAATGGTAATACATCCTTATAAAGGAAAATAGAGTTTTAGGGAGACAACTCATAAATCTCATAAAGCTCATAAAGGCTGACTTACCAAAATATAGCAAACCCCCATAGGTGGCTAAAGCACTTCCCAAATCTATCAAGGACCTCATGAATTGGAAAAAGCATGAGTAAGTTGTCAAGGTATATGGAAAAACATGATAATCCTAGAAAATGGAGAGAAATTCATGAAGGATGGGTTGGAAACAAAGGGACCCAATTTCCTAGTCAACCAGCTTTACTTATCCACAGAAAAGATGGAAAAGATTAATAAAGCAGAATCTGTTGTAAAGTGATGTATACTAATTCTAGATGGTCAAAATATGGTCAAGATCAACCTAGAATCAGAAATAAATCATTCTTGGGATATAGATGGCATGTATTGACTTTAAGGTGCAAGTGGATGCCAACTAATTTAGCTAGTGGGTGAATAGTTAATCAAATAATGATTAATTATTTTATCCTAAGTTATGAGTGGGTTTAATATATTCCAACACCCCCCCTATAATTATGAATTTATGATGGTATGTCAAAAAAAATATGGATGCATATAGGGCCTGCAACAAGGCTATGGTCACCCTTTAACAATTATTCATGTCAAAAAATCTGAGGAAAGAGGCAAAACCACTTGGGGAAAATACTCCCTCAAGAAAGGACAAGGCACAAAATTTGAAATATGTCTTCAACATATATTTATATTCACTTTAATGAGCTGAATGAACTGCTTCTGGTGAAATACTTTGTTGAAAAAATCATGAATTCCATGATCATGCGCTAGAGTGTAGAACCTGCAAGAAGGAAGAGGAGAGACTCCTTGTAACTAATCAAATGATGAAGTAGGAGAATTATCTGAATTATTATTTCTGATTTCAAACTATAATATTCAAATAAAATCTGAAATTTAAAAGAGATCTGTGCATACTCCTTTCCAAAAAGTACAAAAGTTAAGACAATTTATTTCACACCCAATTCCCTGAATATCTGCAAAATTGTGATGTGAATCACATGTCAATCTTCCAATATGATGTAGCGCATTTCTAGATCTGATGTGAGGCTGATAAAACTCTGATATATCAGAAACATTGGCATATTTAATAGTAAATACAAATGCTTTAGTGACTCCATGAGGATATAGGGCTAGGCTAGGAAAACTATGAGCAACTGGGAAAAACTGATAGGTGTAAAAATCTAAATGATGGATGGACATGAGATCTGAACCATACATGTTTAGAACAGATCCAAATATGTTTAATATCAGTCAAAATATTACTAATGTCATGAATAACTAACCACTAAAAGATAGTAAATACTTCAACCCATGTAAGATAAGTATCACTGCATAAGAGACCAATGAGGAATCAGCTAGTGAACATGGGATTTGTATAGTCTTAGGATTATTTATAGGTATGGTAGATGATATGTATGGTGGTATGATATGTGTATCAACCTACAAATATTATTCGAAATCAGAATCCAAAGGATCACATGCATATGGAAATACACTGGTAATGAATCCTCTGTATGAAAGGAGGAAAGAAGGAGATCATTCAAAATCTTCAAGAAGGCTCTAAGTATTGATGCCAAGAACAAAGGAGGATATGGAAAATCACATGAGATAAAGTATGGTAAGTGGAAGGACACTAATAAGACTTTATATGGCTAGGAAAACATCTCAGAATTCATTGGGTTGTGCACCATCAATAAGAGAGGTATGCACAAAGTGTGAATGATCTGGCACAGAGATCTCATAATCTAAGATAGGATATTTAGAGAACAATGAATGGGTGATAGTATAATCATCAATATCAATAGAAGCTCCATATATTACTTATTTTTCATCATTAGTATCACAAGAAGAAAAGTCACCTTCAAGGGACACAAAAAAAGATGGTTCTTCAATATTTGCTTCTTGATTGAAGGAGGAAGCATTCGAATCAAAGAGGGTAGAAGCAACATGAACTGTATGAGAGACTTCTTCATCATGATCAAATTCATCAGAGAATGTAGAGACCAAGAAATATTCAGAGAGAGAACAAGAGAAAATGTTGTGTTCACTACATGCTTCATCTTCTATTTCCTGCAAACCAAAAGCTTTGTCCAAATTTTTCCAAAGCTCAAATGGATACTCAGCAAAATCTATGAGATGATGTATATTTGGAGACATTCCCAAACACATAATTCCATAAGCTCTATCACAATTACTTATCCAAGAAATCATCTCTTCATAAGACTCAAGTTCTCTCAAAGCACCAATGGAGACATCAAAGAGACATTGCCTCTTCAAGTATGCGCTCATCATTGGCTTCCAATCAGCATAGTTTAAAGGAGATAGTAGAGGAACTTTTGAATCCATATTGAAGTTGTTGCACCTACAAATAAACCTGAAAATATGAAAGGAGAATTAATTGATGAGCTCCCAAATCTCTAATACCATGTAATAATTCTAAATCCTTGATGGCAACATGAATTCCATAAACAAGCTAAGAATATAAGCACACAATTAACCTCACTAGGAATTGCGGAGAATTAGCGTAAGGAGAGAAGAAGAGGAATTAATGAACACACATTAATGAATGATCAATAAATGATAATTGATATTATTACAATGGTAATACATCCCTATAAAGGAAAATAGAGTTGTAGGGAGACAACTCATAAATCTCATAAAGCTCATAAAGGCTGACTTACCAAAATATAGCAAACCCCATAGGTGGCTAAAGCACTTGCCAAATCTATCAAGGACCTCACGAATTGGAAAAAGCATGAGTGATCTGTCAAGGGAGATGGAAAAAAATGTTAATCCTATAAAATGGAGAGAAGTTCATGAAGGATGGGTTGGAAACAAAGGGACCCAGTTTCCTAGTTGACTAGCTTTACCTTATCCACAGAAAAGATAGAAAAGGTGAATAAAGCAGAATCTGTTGTAAAGTGTTGCATACGAATTCTGGATGGTCAAAAGGTGGTCAAGATCAACCCAGAATCAGAAATAAAGCATTCTTGGGATATAGATGGCATGTATTGACTTTAAGGTGCAAGTAGATGCCAACTAATTTAGCTAGTGGGTGAATAATTAATCAAATAATGATTAATTATTTTATCCTAAGTTATGAGTGGGCTTAATATATTCCAACTGTGGGAATTTTTTTATTCTTCGACAAACCATCGTTTGAGAAAATTATGATGCGTGGAACTTGATTTTTTAAGATTGTCGTTAGTATTCATTCACGAATTTTGTGACAAAATGTCAAATAGAAGTATTCCTGATCCAACTGAAGAAAATTGACAATTGCTTGCTAGACTATGGGATGTAGCGAAACAAAGGGGTGATGGGAAATGTTATTGTCCATGTAGTCATTGCAGGGGATTTAAGAGGAGAACAATATTGATCACAACATCCACAAAACATTGTAGGGAACATAGACACGCTGAGGGGGGGAATGAATATCGTCCATTTGTAGGTTTAGCATTATAATTTTTTTTTATTTTTTGCTTTTTTAAATGTATGTATTATTTTAATATTTCCTATATTAACTATTAGCTATTGATGTATTCATGTATTTATAAAGGAAATACATCCTACAGCATATTATCCAGAGGAAGTGCTTTTAGAACAAGTATCAAAGGATCACGAAGCGTCTATGTTTAATGGAGAACAAGTGATTGGTGATATTGAAGAAGATGGTCATACTGATAACATAGTTGAAGATGATGGTACAAATACATTGATCCATGATTCATTTAATGTTAGAATGGATGATGACGATGACAATGATAATGAAAATATTGATGACTTTGATGATGTTCATGATATACCTCTTCTCGATAAGGCATACGAACCCCTTTATGAAGGCTCCAAAACAAATATTCTCTCTACTATATTGTTGATAATGAACTTGAAGGTTATGAATGGTATTTCAAACATATCAATCACACTGATGCCAAGGTATGTAAAATAATCCATCACATATATATGATCGTGATAAAGTTTATCTTTATTCCTCTAATAATTGTATTGTTAATTCATAATTCAAATTAATACGGATGAAGTGTGTTTCGTTAATATTATTTATATATTATATTAACTCTTTTTTTATTTTTATTTGATGTAGCTTGATAGCTGAATTTTTGTTACCACCATAAAATATTTTACCTCGCACATATTGAGATTTATCTTCCATCATGAAAGATATTGGAATGCATTATGAAGCAATTCATGCATGCCCAGATGACCATGTTATATATTATAATTAGCATGAATTTGCAACAGAATGTCCGGAATGTCATATAAGTAGATATCGAATAGATCAAGTAACAAAAAAGGTGCCTCACAAGGTTCTTCGTTATATTCCCATCATTACACATTTGCAATGACTGTTCAGGTGCAATAACATAGCACAAATTATGGATTACCATGCCATGAATAGAAGTCAATATGATGTTATTCGAATGCCTGCAGATGGTTTTGCATTTGGAGATATGGAGGAAAAGTGGCCTCACTTTAAAGAAGAACCCCGTAATCTTAGTATTTATTTGGCAGGAGATGGTGTTAATCCATTTTCACAGATGAAATCCATTTACACGTGTGGCATATTTTTGTTATCAACAATAACATTCCTCCATTGTCAATAAAGAGGGAGCACATAATGTTGTCAATGATTATTCCAGGTATTTTGTGTCTACAATTTTTTTATTTCTAATGTAGTTTTGGCATCTCATTTGTCATATTATGTTTCCTAATGTTATATATATTTTTTATTTTACTCTTGTGCATGGTTTATATATCTTAATGGTTCTCATAATTATATATTTTATATGTACTTCAAATCAATCAGGTAAGTTCCAAGTCAAAGATATGAATGTATATATCGAACCTTTTATAGACGATCTACTGAAGTTATGGAATGGTATCACTATGTATGGCGTATCTAGACCAATACAACAAAGGAAATTTCAATTCCATGCAATGGTTGTATGGACAATACACGATGCCCCAGGGTTAACCCAATTTTGTGGTTTGCATTTTTAGGTTCCACTTTAATTGCATTTAATTATATGAAGTAGTTAATATAGTTTATATATAATTATAATTGAAATAGATATTCCATATCTATATATTGTAGGTCTTCAGACAAAGGGTAAATTTGCATTTCCAATTTGTGGTCCTAAGATCAAATCTTGCCACTCAAAAAGCTTAAGAAATGAGGTGTTTGATGAGTATAGGAATTTTCTCTCTAAGAATCATAGGTATAAAACAACCAAAAAAAATATTTTCAATGGGAAGAAAGAGACTGCATTAAAACCATGGCGAATGGCACCTCACCTTTGGAAGATGCAATACAATAGAAATCATCAAGTTGGTGCGTATGGATCATCGTATATGAATTGTTATGTATTTTAATTGTTATTGTGAGTTGTTTACTGTAGTGTCCATAATTGATTTCTGTAATTTATTTATAAACTAATATTCATGATGTCCTTCGTGATCATCAAGGCATTAATGGGCTTCCATGAGAAATGAAAATTTATCCTATGCAATTAAGCAGGTTTCCCTACTATGAGCACCTACAAATTGCTCATATGTTTGATACAATGCATATTGGAAAGAATGTGACTAAAACATTATGGTGACTACTGGAGCTAAAGAGCGAGAAAGATAAAATTGTGAAAGTTTGCAAAGACATTCAAGAAGGCAAGCATGCAATGAAAGATGTCATTCAATTTCATAGCAACGAAGACCAAATTAATATAAAATCAATTACATGGATGTTTACGGAGAAGCAAAGTAATGTTGTTAAAGAAGTAATGCGTAAAATTAAATTTCCCACTGGATTTTGTGCAAACTTGAAGAATATCATAACAAAAAAAGGTGATTTTGCGGGGGTCAAAATGCATGATTGGCATGTCTTCATCAAGGTAATAATTATTGTTATGTCCATATAATTTTTTTTTCATTTTATTACATAAATTTGTTTTCTTGTTTGTATACTCTTAGTTTAAAAAATGGCGTGGTTTGCATATTGATATAGTATGTTCTACCTCTCTCTCTCCTGGACAAATTTGATGACAATGTCAAACAAGTTATATAAAATCTTGGGAAATACATGAGGTAACTAGCGATTAGTTGCTTGTGCTTAGTGTTTCTTTAATTCTTCATATAATTTATATTTGTTTTTTTTGCGCTAATTCATGCTATGTAATTTAATTTTTTTTTTTAATTATCGTTATTGGTTTGCGTCACTTATAGATCGTTGACATCTAAAGAAAACCATAAAGAAGATATAAAGTATGGGAGGAGATAAATTCCTCATCTCATGTGTGAAATGCATAAGCATCTACCTTCGGCATTTTTCAATGCACAGGAACACTACCTCATACACCAAGTGGAGGAGATTGAAATGTGTGGACCTGTGGACTCAAGGTCCATGTGGATGGTTGAAAGGCACTTGAAATTTATGAAGGGTTTGGTGATACAACGAGCACGTGCTGAGGGTTTTATGATGGAAGGATATATATGGTATACCAAAACATGTTGTATGTTAGTGAATATATTCCTAAGTTAGCGTCAAATCTCAATTTATGTCGCATTTGTGATCTGGACTTTGATAACAATTTTGAAGGGGAGTACCTAAAGGGGAAAGGTAGATCGAGGAAGGTGAAAGGTAATTATTAGCTAGTGGATGTTAACTATATCATATATATTCTAATTGCATATTCAATTTATTGCATCAATTAAGAGCATATACTTTGTTCAGAAAATTTACATATGTCTTGAATTTTAATGTTTATTGTCATCATGCAGTTGGTTGAGAGTGGGATGCAATTCATTTATACATCGCAAACAATCTTGACTGGATGAAGGTATGGATTGAACGATGTGAACAATTGGGTCATGGAATATCATGGGAAGGTGTGGCTTCATTGGTAAAAGAATCACATCGCAATGGAGATACAAATCTTACAGAAAGGGAAATCGATTTAGCATATGGTTTAAAAGATAAGTAGGCAAGCATATTAATCAATCACTCTAAATATGTTATTTTGCAAATTACATTTTCATGTACATGTTGTTCTTTTCCATGTATGGCTCCATAAACATGCAGTTAATCATAAATATTGAATCGTTATGTAATATTTTCGTGTATTGCTTGTTGTAGGTAAAAAACCATAAGGCTGTGGTCTGCAATGGTTGTAGATATCGTATCAAAAAAATGGATGAAACAAAGAAAACATCAGATTATGCAATATCTGCAGTCTTTTAGGTGACCAATGTTTCATTTAGAATTGATAGACATCCAGAACTCTCAAAAAAATGATATTATGGGTATTTGGAATATATTCTACAGTGTG